>CAUYON010131574.1:0-17620 GCA_963573935.1 Arctocebus calabarensis
AATGTCTTTATATAGTGATCAAGAAAATGCCATGAAGGCTATCTGTAACAGTACGATCAAAATATTTCTGAATGTATATGAATTGTGCCCTATGATTGCACCAATGTACATAATTATGATTCAATAAAATTATTAAAAAAAATAATAAGTGAAACATAATAGTAATTACAACTAGAATGGAAATTAAAAAAAAGAAGTGGTGAAAGTGGGCTAACTTGTTTCATTCCAGTTCTAAGCTGGAATGCTTTCAATTTTTCCCTATTTAATGTGATGCTGCCTGTGGGTTTTTTGTATAACATCTTTTATGATTTTGTGGTCTGTCACATCTATGCCTATCTTATTAAACATTCTTATAAAAGCATTCTGAATTTCCTTGAATCCTTTTTCTGTTTCTACTGAAAGAATATTATGGTGCTTGTTTTTGCATCTATTTATGTGGTGTATTACATTTAGAGATTTGTGTATGTTGAATACTCCTTGATACCTGGGATGAAGCCCTATTGGTCATGATAATTTTATTTTATGTGTACCTAAATATGGTTTGCTAATATTTTAATGAGAACTTTCACATCTATTTTCATAAGGAATGGTGTTCTGCAATTTTATTTTCTGGTAGTATCTTTTCCTGGTTTTGGTATCAAGGTGATATTCTTGAGAAGGATTCTTTCCTTTTCAATGTTATATAATAATTTTTCCAATATAGGAATAAGTTTTTTGTAGGTTTAGTAAAATTCAGGTGTGAAACTGTCTGGTCTGGAACTATTTTTGTCGTTAAGATTTTTTTGTTGCTACTTCAATTTTAGTGCATGATATTGTTCTGTTCAGGAGTTTCATATTTAACTAAAGACATTAAAGACCTCTATATGAAGAACTATGAAACACTGAGGAAAGAAATCACAGACAATGGAAACAGATGGAAAAACACATCCTGCTCATGGATAGGCAGAATCAACATTGTTAAAATGAATGTACTAATCAAAGTTATTTACAGATTATAGTGCAAACACCATTGATACCATAGTCATTGTTTTCAGATCTAGAAAAAATAGTTCTATTGTTCTTTGCAAAGAAACTAAAAAGACCCTCAGTAATCAATGCAACCTTCGGTAGCAAGAACAAATTGGGAGGCCTCACTTTCCTAGACTACAAGCTATACAGGAGGTTGGATTAATGAAAACAGCATGGTGCTGGCACAAAAACAGAGACATAGACCCATGGATCAGCCTCATAGAAGCCAGAGATTAAACCATCCTCATACTCCCATCTTTGACAAGCCAGACAAAATCATATAGTACGGAAAAGAATCTCTATTCAATCAATGATGATGGAAAAACTAGATAGCCACATGTAAAAGACTGAAAAATGACCCACACCTCTCACTACTCAGAAAAATGAAGCATGGTGGATTAAAAACCTAAGGCATGAAAATATAAAATTTCTAGAAGAAAATGTTTAAAAACCTCACATAAATCTCAGCCTAGGCAAAGAATTTTATGAAAAAGACTACAAAAGCTGTCATAGCAACAGCAAAAATTAACAAATGGGACTTGATAAAATTTAAAAGTTTCTGCATAGCTAAGGATACCTTCAATAGAGTAAATAGACAACCTACAGATGGAGAGAAATATTTGTTCTATATTTTAGAAGATATGTTATTTGTTGCACGGAAATTTAGAATTATTATATATTCCTTTTGTAATGACTATTTCATTATTGTAAATATTCCTATTTATTGCTAGTAAAACTTGCTTATATGTCTGTTTTATAATTAATATACTGTTAATCTAAATATGTCAGCTTGCTTTTGACATTTTTTATGATGTAACTTTCCTTTTTCATTCTTTTCAATCTATTTTGGCTTTTTATTTAATGTGTCTCATGTAAATGCATATTTCTTACTGTTTGTTTTTATTATAGTAAGTCATGATTGCAGTATTTAGGTCATGTATATTTTATTACTGCTGTTTATTTGGATTTAATTCTAATATATTATTGAATTTCTGTTTAAATAAAAGATTGATTTCTTTCTTCTTGATTTTTAGTTAGGACATTTTAACTAAATTTATCCATACTCTCTTTTAATTATAAGATGGATACATTCTACAAGAATATCAATTTTAGCCCCAGATTAAGCGCATTATTTGACTATATTCTGGTTTTAATTATTATGTTGAGAGGACAACTGACATTCTTATTTTTGATCCTTTGAGTATATAATTGTTATTTCTGACTCTTAAACTCATTTTTTATTGAAAGTGTTTTATTCAGATGTACCTACGTATTTTTTTAATTCACCTGGCTTCACATTTATAATGTTTTATTTTTGTTTTGAATTTGTGGTTTGAATTCTTTTCTTTTAAAAACTCTTCAGCCCATATATCTTTAAACATTGCTTCTACACATTCTAGTTCCCCTTATTGTGAGACTCTGATAAAATGTACACTAGCCTTGTGCCTCAGATCTGTCCTAATACTTCTGGTCTTTCCCTTGTACATATTCCCCCTGATTTTTTTGACTGTTTTCCACTATTATCAGTGACTTTTCTAATTCTTTATTTAATGGTCTCTTACCTGCTGTAATATACTCATTAACATGTATTGCATTTTTTCAGTTAATACTCCAAATTGTTTTAAAGATTATGTCTAATAACCCTAATACCCAAATCTCATGTTGGTCTGTTTCAATTTTTTTTTTTTCCTTTCTAGGTCTGGCACTAATTCTTTATTCATTTTGGGGCATTTTTATTGAATGGTAGGCATTTTGTATAAAAATTGCAAATTTTCTGCAGTTAATGTAGAGAGAAATTATCTTAGTCAAATCAGGAATTAAGATGAATGAACACTTGATTTCAGGCTTTAAGATTTGTTTTATTTCTTGATTACTTCTACTTTCCTGGGGTCCATTTGAATGTGGGATATTTACCTGAGACATATTTCCTTGGTAGGTTCTTAACTCTAATGTTGATATCTCTAATATTATGATACCTAAATTAGCTCAGCTCAGATTTCCAATCTCTTTTTTCTTCACCCATTTTTATATTGGATCTTGAAATTGCCTCCGAGACAACAATGCAAGATGTTTATTGGAATGAAATGACAACTTATTTTGTTTGGTATGATACACTGACAAGAACGTAACACATCTGGATGTGTGCCCAAAAATGAATAAACCAAATCTACTCATAAGGAAAAACAAATACATTATGGACGTTTTATAAAAGAACACAGGTACTTCAAAACTATCAGGATCATAAAAGATAAAGAAAAGTTGCACAACTATTCCAGATAAAAGGGTAATGAAAATAAAATCCCAGCTAAAGTCCATGATTGATTTTTGACTGAATCCTGGACAAAGAAAACAAATCTGTGAAGTCAAAAATAGAGAAAATGATAACATTTCCATATGGTCTGTTGAGAAGGTAATAGTAATGTATTATTTTCAAAAAGAATTTAATGCATTATTATTTAAAGATGATAGTAATGACTCAATTTAAAATTACTGAAATTTGACAATTATACTACTCCTATATAAAACACAGCCCTTATTCTTAGAATATATATAATGATATAGTTGAGGGATGAACAGAATGAACAGGATAAATGTCTCTAGATTAATTTAAGTTGTTTAGAAAAATAGTTGCACATACATTTGCATAGAGAGAGATAAAGAAAGAAGATAAAACCAAAAGCAAGATGTAAACAATTAACCAAATTAATCACTTAGGTAATAAATATATATGATTTTCTCAAATTATTCTTACAACTTTTACGTAAATTTGAAGTCAAACAAAAATCAAAGGATATCAAAAATATAAAATGGTTCTTATTTTTCGATTCTTGTGATATTCTGCTTAGGAGAGTATTCTCCAAAGTCATCCAGAATTTTACAAAAAGTACAGTCAAACCAGGCGCAGTGGCTCACACCTGCAATCCTAGCATTCTAGGAAGCCAAGACAGGTGGATCCCCCGAGCTCAGGAATTGAAGACCAGCCTGAGCAAGAGTGAGACCCCATCTCTTCTAAAAATAGAAAAACTGAAGCAAGAGGATATCTTGAGAGGACACAGCTACCAGGTGGACTTTAACCTTATGTAAATAATTTGTGTAAACTAATCGTGTGTACCCTCGTTTTAACTTGAAATTCTAAAAAAGAAGGAAGAATATAAAATATTCTTACATTCAAAAAAAGGATTCATAATATATATATATAATTTATTATTTTTTTCTGAGTTGCATCTATAGTCTAGGCTCTTTATTGAGTATTGTGGACACAAAAGTAAAAAAAAGCAGACTTTCTTAATGGGGTTATTATCTCATGGGTAAAAGAAACAAAAGCAAATAAATAAATCAATTAAAAACAATATGAATTCTAGAAATCACTCTGAATGAAACATATAGGATGTTGAAATGGGAAAACCATCACCTATGATGTCCATTTCGGAGAGAATGGCAAGTCCTTGTTGCTGCTAGCTGCAGTAGAATAACTCCTACAGGAAAAGCATAAAACCTTTCTTCTCCCCTTTCTCTTTAGGTGGCAAAAGTTTTAAGTTTCTGGGCAAAGGCGAACAAATATTATTACAGGCTGAAAAATATTGCAGCTAGAAGTGGGGAAGATGAAAATAAAACATGATATGTCAGAGATATGGGCCAGAGAAGGAAAGCATCTTGGCCTGTAGCAGTAGAGGTCTCCTCCAACTGAAGGGATGACAGAATCCCCACAAATCCCTCCTCCCTGAGACCCAGAGACCCAATAGCCGCTCAAGACTGAAGCTTAAGCAGAACAAAATACATTCACCACTACCAGCAGGCTCACAGGCGCTGAATAACAATAACACTAGTCAACTGGTGGGACAAGGGAACATGTGGGGGGATATTTTATGAAGCTCAGGTGCAGTGGGAACATCTAAAACTAAGAGTATAACTGAAATGACAAACTAGCCCCAACCTAAGCTCAAGATGGTGATGGATATACTTGAAACCTGTGATAAATGGAGAGCAACAGAATCAATAAGAAAACACAAGCCCAGCCAATTTTTGCTTACATCAACTCACCTCCCACACTAAACACCAAAGATGAGGAATGTCTAATTTTACATACTAAAAGTAGAGAAATGTATCAGTGTAAGTTATGCTATTATTTTTTAAAAAGTGAAATAAGGACATTTTCAGGTACATATAAACTGAAAAAATTGTTTCCATTATCCCTGCAATACATGTTAAACATTTTACAATTAAAGAAAAGGACTGTAACCCCAGATAGAAATATGCTTCTAGAGGGTAGATCAAAGAAATCAGAGAGTATAAATATACTGTTTTACATAAGGCCTTTAAGTTATTGTGTGTGTATATATATACATATATATATATTTACATACACATATGTGTGTGTATCTTTAAATATTTTTTGAAATTTATTATTATTTTTTTTTTTTTTGTAGAGACAGAGTCTCACTTTATCACCCTCAGTAGAGTGCCATGGTGTCACAAAGCTCTCAGCAAACTCCAACTCTTGGGCTTATGCAATTCTCTTTTAAAGGTAAAATAATAATGTAATGTGGTGTTTATAGCATAAGCAAAGAAACACCATATGAGCACAAAAACAAAGAAGATAAAGTCAGAACAGCATGTGTATAAATATACCAATATTTTTTGCAAAATCGTGGAATCATTTTTGAAAGTAGCTACGTTGGAATAGGATATTTGGTAACCACTAAAATAATAAAATACAGAGAGGCATAACTAATATGTCATTAAAGGATATCAAAAAAAGCGTGAAGGTATTTTTGATGAAACCCTCAAAGAACAAAAGAGAGAAAACAAAAGAATAATAAGAAAAAGAGAGAATAAAAATTAAAGTATTAAAAAAATCATTAACTAAACAAGCAGACAAGTAGTGGACTGGGAGGAAATATTTGTGACAGGAGTAATTGACACAGGATTCGTATTCATAGTAAATTAAACTTCTAAGATTTAGTGCTAGAAGAACCCAGGAAAGAGTGGCAAAATCTTGAACAGTCAATGTATAAGACAAGGTACAGATAGCCAATCATCATGTAAAAAAAGTGTCTAACAGCCTACATCACCGCCGATATGCACCTACAGTTGGGATCTGGGGTCTGGGTGTTTGTTTTCTTTGCAACTTGTCCAGCGTGTGTGCTTGGCATAGACGGGACTGTGTCTTCCACATCTTCTGGCATCAATGACCAGCATACAAGGAGGAATGATAGATATTTGAATGTATCAAGTACACAAAGTCAAAGATGACTACAGATAAGGAAAAGAAGAGAAGAAACGTACAAGGAGGAAGGGAATGCTGGTGAGTGAGAGGAAAGTCATCAGTCCCCAAGTCCTGAGCAGCGGAGGGGCTGGGAGGGAGACAAGAACAGGCGGCTCTAACTTGCTTGTCACTGCACATCAATGCTCTTTACATGTGACAAATCATTTGGCACATTTCTTTCACTTTTAGTAAGGATTTTTTTTCTTTAAATTATTCTTAAAAAGTGATCCTAAAATGTTAGAAAATTCTTCAAAAAACGTGCAGGGACTCTGAACCCCTTTTAGAGTGACAGGTTCATGTTCTTTAATTTTTTTTTCAGCTAAGTCAATATTTATTTAACGTCTACTAGAAGCAAAGCTGCCTGCCAGTAACACTGAAATGCAGAGATAATGACCATCCCTGACCTCAAGAACCTAAAAATTGACTAGAGAAAGCAGATGGAAGGGAAGGGAGAGTGGCTTAAGTGTAAATAGTAATGCATAAGCAAAACGTGGAGCTGAGATACTAGAAATAAATTCCTATCCTGTTCTAAATACTTTTAAAATTTTATTTCTTTTTACTTAAAAATATTTCAGAATATTATAGTGTTGCATACATTTTGGTTACCTAACCTGCTTCTGTACATTTCTGGTCAACGTTATAAGTATGCCTATCACCTGGAAGGTGTGGACTGAATCAGTTAGGTGTGAATTAACCCAACCCTTCATTCCCCTCGTAAGTATTAAGTGACTAGTTCCAATTTAGTATTGGGTACATATGGTGTTTTGTTATTTCGTTTGTTTGGTTTTTTCTTACTCTTGTGATACTTCACATAGAAGAATGGTCTCCAGTTTCATCCAGATTGTTACAAAAGATACTAGATCCCTGGTTAGTAGTGCTCCATGGTAACATACACCACATTTTATTAATTCTTTTATGCACTGATGGGCCTTAGGGTTGTTTCCACATCTTTGTAATCATGAACGGTGGCCCTATAAATATTCGGGCGCAAATGTCTTTATGATAAGAAGGCCTTTTTTTTTTTTTTTCCTTTGAGTAAATACCTAGTAATGGAATTGCTGGATCGAACAATGGGTCTACTTTTTGTTCTTGGAGGTCTTTCTATTCTCCTTTCCGCAGAGGTGGTACTAGTTTGCAGTCCCACCAACAGTGTATCAGCGTTACTTTCTCTCTGCATCCACGCCAACACTTGTTTGGGAACTTTTTGATAAGAGGCATTCTCACTGGTGCTAGGTGATGTCTCATATGTTTTCATTTGCACTTGTACAATGATTAGAGATGTTTGAGCATCTTTTCAAGTGTTTTTTGGCCTTTAGACTATCCTCATTTGAAAAGTTTCAGTTGGTATCTTTTGCCCACTTTTTAATGGCATTTGACTTTTGTCTCATTGATTTGCTTGAGTTCTACATAGATTCCTGTTATCAGTCCTTTATCCAATGAATAGCATGCAAATATTTTCTCCCATTCTGTGCGTTGTCTATTTACTCCATCATTTGTGTTCTTGGCTGTGCAGAAACTTTTTAGTGTGCTCAGGTCCATTTGTTTATTTTTGTTGTTGCTATCATAGCTTTTTAAGTCTTATTCATTAATTCTTTCCCTAGCAGTCCCCCTTATACTACGAATGCCATTTTTCACAGATTTAGAAAGCAATGGTTCTATGCTTCATATGGAACAAGAAAAAATCCTGAATAGCCAATGCTATCTTACATAAGAATAAAACAGGATGCGTCACCTTACCAGGCTTTGAACTATACTATTACTGGAATTTCTCTCTTTAGTAGGTCCTTGGTCTCTGGAATTTGAAGAATGAATCCACAGATCACAGATCAGTGGTAAGAGGATTTATTAGCCAGAAAGAGTGTAAAGCACCAGAGCTGCTGGCAAAGGGAACGACCCAATTTGGATGTCTCCACACGGGTCCTTTGTCTAGAGATATGTATAGTCTAACAAATGAATGGATGCAGTCCCATCTGCTGGGGCAAATATCAGGGAATTCCTTTCATGAAATTGCCCAGACCTAGGAGACTTACATGAAAATGCCCAGTCCTAGGAAATGGGGGGGTCCCTGTTCAGTCTTGAATGGGGGAACCCTATTCAGCCCCTCAAAAGGGAAACCCTGTATCATGGTCATTCTCAGCTTCGGAAGTTGTGTGTACATGGAGGGCAGCTTCGCATCCTTTGAAATAAGGGAAAGAAGAGGTGGCTGGGGAAGCAGCGAGGGCTGGGCTGTGGTCTCCCTCAACTTCTGAGGGCCCCAGGGGCTTCGGCCGTGCTCGCTCTTCTGTGCTGTACTTGGTTCTCCTGCCCTCACTCACCTCCTCACACCCTGCCACACCACACCCTCAGGAGGGCAAACAGAAGGTGGTACGGTCGATCAAGTGGCCTGGCACAGCTGAGCAGTGGTGCCACCCGCCTTGAATCACTAGGAGGCTGGAGTAATGCAAATAGCACGGTACTGGCACAAAAACAGTGACATAAACCTGTGGATCAGAACAGAGAAACCAGAGATAAAACCATCCTCGAATTCCCATCTGATTTTTGACAAAATAGATAAAAACATACACTGGGGAAAATAATCACTATTCAATATATGGTTCAGGGAAAACTGGAGAGCCCTAAGTGAAAACCTGAACCAGGATCTGCAGCAATCACCACTGACAATTAGTTCATGTTGTATAAAATACTTAAACCTGAGGCGTGGAACTATGGGAATGCTAAAAGAAAATGGTGGCAGGTGCATTTTCTACCCTACCTCAACTCCTCATTCCTTATTCTCTCTCTTTTTTCTGTTTTTCTTTTTTTTTAGAGACAGAGTCTCACTTTGTCAACCTTGGTAGAGTGCGTGACATCACAGCTCACAGCAACCTCCAACTCCTGGGCTTAAGCAATTCTCCTGCCTCTGCCTGCCAAGTAGCTGGGACTATGGGTGCCTGTCACAATGCTAGGCTTATTTATTTATTTATTTATTTATTGGTCGTAGTTGTCTTTGTTGTTTGGCAGGCTCAGTTTGGATTTGAAACCGCTAGCTCCAGTGTATGTAGCTGGTCCCCAGCCGCTGAGCTACAGGAGCCAAGCCTCATTCTCTATTCTTGCTGAAAATGACAACATCATGGAGTGTTTAGACCATTTTTTTCTCTAGGCTTTCAAAAGAAAAATATTTGAGTCTCAAACATCTAGTGAAGAGATCTGTGCCACAGGTTTTTCTTTTTCTTTTTTATTTTTGAGACAGAGTCTCAAGCTGTAGCCCTAGGTAGAGTGCCATGGTGTCTTAATCACAGCAACCTCCAACTCTTGGGCTTAAGCAATTCTCTTGCCTCAGCCTCCCCAGTACCTAGGACTACACAGGCACCTGACACAACGCCCAGCTATTTTTGTTGTTGTTGTTGTTGTAGTTGTCATTGTTATTTAGCAGGCCTAGGCTGGGTTCAAACCTGCCAGCCCCCATGTATGCAGCCAGCACCCTACTACTGACCTACAGGCTCTGAGCCAGGCCCTTTTTATTAAATGTAATTTTAGTGAATATTCTAATGCTATAATTTCCAAACTAAAACATTGTTTCTGTTTTGTAAATTATTTATTTTAATAGATTTAGGGAGAAAAGCGGTTTTTGTTACATGAATAAATTATGTATCAGTGAAGTTAGGGCTTTTAGTGAACCCATCACCCGAATTGTGCACATTCTGTCCAACTGATAATTTTTCATTCCCTGTCCCCTTCCAGTCCCTCCTTCTGAGACTCCAGTGTCCATTATTTCAATCTTTATGACCATGCACACACGTTGCTTAGGCCCCAGGTACAAGTGAGATCTTTCACTTAGGATAACAGCCTCCAGTTCCATTCAATTTGCTGGAAATGAAATGATTTCATTCCTTTTTGTGGATATTATCCATATATACATATACACACTTACATATAGGCATATGTCACATTTTCTTTAAATACTTATTGGCTCCATCAGTTGATTAGCACCTAGGTCAATTCCATATTTTTCCAATTGTAAATTGCAAGTTTCTTTCTTACATAACTTATTTTCCTTTGACTAGATATCCAATGGTGGCATTGTTGGATCAAATGGCAGGCTCAGTTTTAGTTCTCTGAGGAATCCCCATCCCAAAGTTTTAGTGAGTTTCAACTTGGCTTGGCTTTTTGTTGACTTATTTCATTGACTTTGTCCTTGTTATGTCAAAAAATCCTGATAAACTATTATGTAAAACTTATCAAAGATTCAAAATTAATTTCAAAACGTATTTTGACATAAAACACTGAGAGCTATATGAAAACCATATTTATTTAACATATTTAGTAATTATCATACATGAGTCGATCTCTATAAATTCTTTCAGAGCAATTATGAGGTCTGCTGTATTAAAGCTATTAATATTTTTTAACTGGATGTTTTTATTCTTTCTGGTTTATGATATTCTTCCTTAAAATCTGGAATTTAATTAAGATCTTTTCCCTCTGCTCTTCTTCCTTCTTCAGATCCTCAAACAAGTTGTTTACTTTAAAATTTAGGCTACTCACTAGAATCCCTACAAAAGCATACAAGAGCAAACACATAAAGGAACTTCTGGAAGACTGACTAATCCTGTGTTTGGTAGCAGTTGGCAATAATGTATGAGTTAAAAGAGGCTTATTATCTGTTTGCTGAGCATTAACTGACATTTTGTTTTCTAAACTGATTCAGACTGTGAAACAGGATTGAAACTTACGTGTAAGGTCAGGTTGTAACACTTTATTCCACCCCTTTCTATTCACAGATTTAAAAATCCACTCCTATTTTAGATTCAGAAATGAGATATTGGGAAATATCTTTTTTTTTTTTTAAGAAAGTTTGTACAAAAAGGTAGTTTAACCTCAAAACTATTTTTCTAACTCATTTGGGAAGAAGGATAGAGCACAATAATATTTCTTCAACCTATGCTGAATCCCCGGCTGAAGTTGCTGTGACTCGCTAATAAAGTACTCTGTAGCTTTCAAGTAGCAAGAGCTCTATCCTGACTCCAGGATTTTTTATAATTTTCCATTATGTAGATTGACTGTTTTGATAGACCAAGGTGACTGATAATGCCTGGGTCTCACAAGGTGGGAATGAAGTTGATTGTCTGTGAATTGGGAGAGAAATGAATACTCAGAGCAATTGTCATTTACGTTTTTGGCATCACATTAACTCCAAATCCAATAAAGCTTTGAAGCCTCTAGTAATTTTTAAATGGTCATTGAATGACAATTTTAACAAAACTGAAATGGTAGAAAGACAAAAATGGAACTGATAGGAAAATAAAAAGGAGTCCCGGATATTGTTTCTGATTTATATCACTTTCATTGCCTAGCTCTGCACATGAATGTTATGAAGCATTTCCCATACACAGAAAAGGATTTCCCACAAATCTGTTGGAGTGATTTTTCATGATGTCTCTTCTGAAGGAATTAAATGTAACAAAGCTAATCTGAATAATCATTTCTGAAACACACCTGTGTGTGCACACTTATAACTTTTCTTAGATCTTTATAAAATTAATGAGCATTTAGATCGCTTGGTGTAAGAATACTTAATTAATAATAGGGGTTTAAAATGTAGTTACCACTCAATGATGAAAAATTACATGGTATAGGAAAAATGTAGCAAGAAAATGTATTCTTATAACATGACTTTCCTGGGGATGAATACTTGGGTGGTCATCAAAATTTCACAACGAAGTCACATGAGGTCCTTGGGTCCTTTATAATTCTCCTGATCTCTTTTTTGTTGAGTTAGCAACATTCAGTTGACAATTTGTCTTCAAACATACAGTGGTGGACAGGACAGAATGCTCTGACCAATTAATATGAAAGATTAATTCTACTTTGTTAACTATCATTCTTATTGAAAATTAGTTCCTTAGCATTTTAATTTCTACAATAGTCTCTGCTGTGTTTAGAATCCATGGAAAAAATACTTCTTGAGCCACGGAAACAACAGAATTTTTGGACATGAAAAGTGATAAGCATGCCCTGGATTGTTGCATTACTGTAATATAAGTTTCTGCCTTAGCAAAAAAATTGGCTATAATATTATTATTAGCATTATTATTGTTAGCATTTTTATCAAGATGTTATTAAAAATTATTTGATCAAAATTATCTTTAAAAATCAGTATATGAATTGAGATTATTCTATTGTCTTAAGCATGTATCTGAAAAATATTTCCCTATATTGTCGCATAAATTACCAACCTAATTTTTTAGGCATTCTTAGTGAGTGATATATATAGAGAGGGGAATAATTTGAGAAACCTTGAGTATCTATTATCTATGTCTTCAGTTGTCACTTATATCCACTACTACAGTACCAAGTAGGATAAACAGAAAAATGGGATTTATGGACTCAAAAGAACACTAATAAAAATAAATATTAAGACAAAAATACAAATACAGTAAGGTAACTACCTCCTATTAACATGAGGACAGGGACAGTGTAAGCCATCAATTGAAGTAACTTTGTAGTTAAAGTATAATAACGTGGCTAAGCACGTGATGACACTTTTAGTAAAATTATCAATTTTAGCAAAACGTTAGACTTAGATTATCTGTCTTGAACCCTGGCTCCTACCATGAAACACTTATCAAAGTTCTTTTTGCCTTAGTTTCTCATCTATGTGGTAGGGATGACAATGGTGGTTCTAAGATGTCATGAGAATGAAATGAGTTTGTAGAGTGAAAATGTTCGGCAAGTAGTAAACATTTCATTAAAGTTGACTCTTGTTATAGTAAGAGCACATCCTAGGAGTTCACAGCTCTTAAAAGGCATCAGGTTGCAAAACACTAGTTTGGGTTATTTTGAAAGTGACTGCTTTTCTGGAATCATTTTTGTTTAAAGCAAGCAAACAAACCAACAAACAAAACTCCTAAGGTAGCAGTAATATTGAAGAGATCAAAGGCCAATATTTATCTCTCTCAAGATCTTATATGACAGCTTGAAAATCTATATATAATTAGATGTATTAATAGCAGATCTTAATGAAAAGCTTCCCTACTCACCAAACTATGACTGTCACCAGTGCAAAAGACTATATTTTCTTTTTTAAAAAAAAATCTTTATGTATGTAATCATGCATACATTAGGTTTTCAAGTTTTTTTTTAGCTTGTCAATAAAATGAAATATTGGCATTTTAAGGTCTCTTCTTATAGTGAACTTTTACAGCAGATATCATAATGTGTCTTTGATATTTGTGACATTTTATTGTAGATTACAAGAATCTCTCAAAACATGGAACAGTAGATATATTAATGTAATCCAATTTCTTTCCACAAGCAATCTATCATCCAAAGTAAAATAAATGGCTTTCAACAGGAGATTTAATCATAAACTAAAAAGAAATGGAAGCTTTAAAGACATGATTTAAAGAAAAGAAGGAACTCCATAGCTGGAATGGAGGATGTGATGTGTAGAAATACATCCCGCCCAATTTGATAACTCCAGGTTTCCCCACAAAAAGATAACGACCAAGAGATTGAACACCATTTGATACTCACTGGTTTCAACTAATTGAATTCAAACTGTTTGTGGCATTAATCCCCTTCTGTAATTAGCATTTGCTTAGAAGCTGGTGTATCCTGAAGGCTGAAAGAGTAGATCTTGTAAAACATCAATTGGCCATAGCACTAAATCTTTATAAATGAAAGAAGGAAAGATTTGTGAATCATGGAGGAAAAAAAAGATGAGAGATCCCATGATATCTTACCATCATTCCCGAACCATGCAGATAGAAAACTAAGTGCAGGTTTACTCAAAAATATCTTCAGTTTCACAAACTCACAAAAACTCTGAATATACCGTACTTAAGGCTGGGAAGAATCAGCATTGTTAAAATTTCCAGACTACCTAAAGTGATCTACAGATTTAATGCAACTCTCATTAAGCATCAATGTCATACTTTGAAAAACTTGAAAAAAAAATAGTTCTTTATTTTATTTGGAACAAAATAAAGCCTCAAATGGTCAACAAAATACTAAGAAATAATATAACTTCAGATTATACTATAAGTCTACAGTGATCAAACAGTATGGCGTTGGAACAGAGATAGAGACATAGATCTATGGAACATAATAGAGAACTTAGAAGTGAAACTACCTGGATATCACCATCAGATCTTCAATAAATGAGACAAAAGAATACACTGGGGGAAAATATCCCTATTTAATAAATGGGGCTTAGAGGTCTGGTTAGTCACATATAAAAGACTGACATTGGGCACACACCTCTCACCATTTACAAAAATTGATTCATACTGGATAAAAGAGTTAAATCTAAGACATGAAACAATGAAAGCTCTAGAAGAAAGTGTGGGAAAAACTTGACAATATCAGCCTGGGAAAAGATTTTATGTAAAATACCTCATTGGCAATTGCAGCAACACCTAAAATGTATAAATGGAACCTGATAAACACATGAAAAAATACTCATGGTGCCTACTCATCAGAGAAACGTAAATAAAAACAACCTTGAGATATTGCATAAACCCTAGTGAGAATAGTCCATATCACAATATCCCAAAGTGACACGTTCTGGCATGGATTCAGAGAGAAGGGAACAATTTTGCACTGTCGGTGGGATTGCAAACTAATACAGCCTTTTTTGGAAAGAAGTAAGGATAATCCTCAAAGAGCTAAAGGTAGATCTTCAATTTAATCCCACAATCCCATTACTAAGTAGCTACTGAGAAGAAAAAAAAATTCATTTATCATAAGGATATTCATACTCAAATGTTTAAAACAGATCAATTCACAATCCCAAAGATGTAGAAACAACTCAACTGCCCATCAGACTGTGAATGGATACACAAACTACAGTGTATGCATACCAGGGAACACTATTGCAGCCAGAAAAAAATAGAAGACATCCTCCTAAGTATCAAAAGAATGAAAAAGCAAGCATCCAATATACTCAATATTGATATGAAACTATTAGATGAATAACTACATGCCCACAAAAGAGAAGAATACATTTAAATTCAAGAAGGGGCAATCTCACTTATCAGGTTGAATGTATGGTGTATCTCCTAAGTAAAGGGCTCACCTTCAATTGGGATTTTACTTAAAAATTGCAAACTTTGTAACCCAATTGTATGTACCATTATATTCACCTGAAATTAAAAAAAGAAAAAAAAACCGTCTAAAAGTTGCAGTTTCTTTGAATTTTCTCATTTACTTCTTTTCTGAGAATTTCCTATGTTGGGTTAAAAATAAATTTTAAAAGGGGACTGGAAAGCTCAAATCCTTTTATAAATATTCTACAATCTATGAAAGTCCAACAACAATGTCCACGTATCTTTTTTTATATAGTCTTACTGTTTTTTAATTAGAATTTTTATGAACAAACACTTAAATGTTTAACTTTCAATATAGTCAATTATTTCATTCGTATGTCATGATTTTCCAGCTATTAGGAGAAGTGCTACACATACCAGAAGAGAAGAAAATAATCCCACAGTAAAGATTTCTGCCCTGCCCCCCGCCCCAGTGTTCCAGTAATAGAGAGTTAAAGTACAGTCAACTGGTTAAGCTCATGAATGACAATTTTATCAAAATTGTCAAATTTAATGAAACTTTAGACACAAATTATTTGGTTTGCATCCCAGCTCCCACTTTATCAGAGTCTTGCTAACTCCTAGCCATACTTTCTTCCGTAAAGCTGTTTAATTGTAAAATATTTATTATTTGTGCCAAAACCTTTCTGTGGCCAAACTCTGAAGATTCCTTTTACACAAAAGATCTGTATATTTTCTTTCTAAAGCACCTTTAGAATCTTGAATTTCCATTAAATTATTTTACTATTTTTGAAAGGCTGTTGCTAAAACTGCAACCCCATATCCAAAGGTGAAAGGCCACTTAAAATTTCTACTGTGCCAATTAGCTAATGAATGCAAAGAGAAACCTCCCTTTTATAAAACATGATAAAAATCTGATATAATTAGCTTTTACTAAAGATGCATGAATTTTAACAAGCTACTGACAGTTTCTTTCACCTTAGGTCTTCTTTTTCTTCTTTTTAACCACAAAAAAGTATTTTCTTCTATCTTTTTCTCAGCCAGTCTAATAGTATTAAGTCAAATATATATTGTTTTCAAGAACTGTGTCTGAATAAACAGGGATAATTCCCAGATTAAGATGTCTATATGTGTTGTTTTAAGAGGAATTTATATTGTCCAAAATTTATATTGTCTAATAATTTTCTATTAGAAAAAAACAGCATCGAACCAGCTAGTGTAATTTCTGAATGGGGAGCAATGTTTGCTAACAGAATGTGCTACTTAATGATAATAATGGCAATAAATTACCTTGTGCTAGAGAATGTGTTGCACGGTATCATTCGTCTCACACATTTTTATGTATTGCATACTTCAAAATCCCTAAACTTGCATAACACAGGGAATTTGACACTCAAAGAAATCTTTATGAACAGTTTTTCTGTTTCATAGTTTCTGAATAAGAGCTTCCAAGTGCTCCAAAAAAGTCTCTTTCAACAAAATGCACTTGATCACAGAGTTTTTGTCAATTATTAAAGGAAGAAAAATCCAGAAATTTGTGACACTGTTATCTCTTCCATGTTCTGTTTGCAGCTTATACACTTATATGCTTCCAAATTGTAACAATAGCTCAACATTTTAAATACATTTTTGGCAGCTCATTGGGGGAGCAGTGGGGGCATTTACATTTTTTCTGTTCTTCAGAGGCTCATTGATGATTTTCATCACCTCCTCCATTTTCATTCTTAAAAAAAAAAAAGAAAGAGATCTTTACTTTTGCTTATATAGTTATTTGTTATTGCGAGAAACTTAACCTATAGCTTTGGATGATTTATTCAATGGAGTTGAATGACTGCTTAGTCCTTTTCTTCCAAAGCAAAAGGCCTGAATCAATCTGCTTAAGAAGATCTCAAGACATTTACACAATTGAAATCAAATCCTTTTCTCTAGGTGAACTGGGGAGAAAGATCTGAAAATGTTTTCTGACTGCTTTTCTATAAAGTAACTAGTTCATATATGGGCTATGTAAGGACAGTAAAAATAATCACTCATTAAAAATATTTTTTCAGGCTCAGCGCCTGTGGCTCAACGGGCTAAGGCGCCAGCCACGCACACCTGAGCTGGCGGGTTCGAATCCAGCCCCAGGGCCCGCCAAACAACAATGACGGCTGCAACCAAAAAAATGGCCAGTGTTGTGGCGGGCGCCTGTGGTCCCAGCTACTTGGGAGGCAGAGGCAAGAGACTCGCTTGAGCCCAGGAATTGGAGGTTGCTGTGAGCTATAATGCCACAGCACTCTATCCAGGGTGACAGCTTGAGGCTCTGTCTCAAAAAAAACAA
>CAUYON010131575.1:0-11775 GCA_963573935.1 Arctocebus calabarensis
CACTACAACAAAGACATCTGTACCAAAATGTTTATTGCAGCCCAATTCATAATTGCTAAGTCATGGAAGAAGCCCAAGTGCCCATCGACCCACGAATGGATTAATAAACTTTGGTACATGTACACCATGGAATATTACGCACCCTTAAAGAAAGATGGAGACTTTACTTCTTTCATGCTTACATGGATGGAGCTGGAACACATTCTTCTTAGCAAAGTATCTCAAGAATGGAAGAAAAAGTATCCAATGTACTCAGCCCTACTATGAAGCTAATTTAAAGGTTTCATATGAAGGGTATAACCCAACTATAGCCCAAGAATATGGGGAAAGGGGCAAGGGAAGGGAGGGGAGGGGGGTTGGGGTGAATGGAGGGTAATTGGTGGGGCCACACCTACGGTGCATCTTAGAAGTGTACAGGTGAAACTTACTAAATGTAGAATACAAATGTCTTCATACAATAAGTAAGAAAATGCCATGAAGGCTATGTTAAACAGTTTGATGAAAACATTTCAGATTGTATATGAAACCAGCACATTGTACCCCTTGATTGCACTAATGTACGCAGCTATGGTTTAATAAAAAAAAACAGAATTTAAAATTATATATTTCTTATTAATTTCAAATTTAGTTGTATTTAGCTGTTTTTTTTGATTAACTTCTAATTAATGTTTTAATTTCATTACAGGTTCTTCTTTGACTCATTACTTGTTTAGAAGTCTTTCTTAAAATTTCTAAATTCAGGGGTTATTTAATTGTTTTATATTCATATTTTATGATGTTCTGAATCAGATTTCATTCAGTTTCCACATGAACGTTCTAATATTAATTAATAAATTTCATTGTCAATCATAATATTATATCCACTATAAACAGATATCTTTTCAAAACAATTCTGGAATAAGAAGACAGTGGAATGACAGCTTCAAAGGGAGATAGGAAAGAATCACTGTCAATATGGAATTATATACTCACAGAAACCTTTGCAAGAAGGATGGCAATGAAACAAAATATATTTTATGACAATAACAAAGAATTTACTGTCAACAGACTGTTAACACTGGATATATTATAGGACTAAATGAAGACATATAGAAGAACATCAGAATAAGATGTATATATAGATATATAATATTATATAAGAAGAAAAATTAGCATGAATTTGTAGAAAATAGGGGTACATTTAAAACATTTTTTTTTTGGTAAATATTTCTACCCAGTTGAAGGAGAACCCTCCTTTTGTATTTTTTTTTCATTGTTGGGGAATCATTGAGGATACAAAAACCCAGGTTACACTGTTTGCATTTGTTAGGTAAACTCCTTCTTATAATGGTGTCCCACTCTTAAGAGGTGTTTCATACACCACTAAACCCGCACCCTCCATTCTTCCTTCTCTCTACTTCCCTATTCCCCCACCCCCCACCATGTACTAGCATCAGTTTTCCTCATGTCAGAATTTGGTACATTGGATCCTTGCTTCTCCATTCTTATGATGCTTCACTAAGTAAAATGTGTTTCAATCCGTCCAGATAAACACAAAAGACGTAAAGTCTCCATCTTTTTTTAGTGGCTGAGGAGTATTCCTTGGTATACATATACCACTTGTTAATACATTCCTGAATTGGGAGGCATTTAGGTTGTTTCCACAGTTTGGTAACTGTAAATGAGCTGTGATAAACAGTCTAGTGCAAATGTCCTTATGATAAAATGATTTTCTTTTTTTCTAGGTAGATGCCCAGTAACGGGATTACAGGATCAAATGGGAGGTCTAGTTTGAGTTCTTTGAAGATACTCCATACTTCCTTCTAAAAAGATTGTTAGTTTGCAATCCCACCAGCAGTGGAGAAGTGTTCCCTCCTCTCTACATCCAATGCAGCATCTGTAGTTTTGAGATTTGGTGATGTGGGACATTCTCCCTGGAGTTAGATGATATCTCAGGGTGGTTTTCATTTGCATTTCTCCAATAATAAGGACAATGACCATCTTTTTCAGGTTTGTTAGCCATTCATTTGTCTCCTTTAGAGAAGGTTCTCATTTCTCTTGCCCATTGATATAAGGGATCGTTGTTTTTTTTTTGCATGTTGATTAATTTGAGTTCTCTGTTGATCATAGTTATCAAGCTTTTGTCAGATTCAAAATATGCAAATATCCTTTCTCATTGTATAGTCTATCTATTTTCTTTGGTTGTTGTCTCCTTAGCTGCACAGAAGCTTTTCAATCTAATTAAGTCCTATTTCTTTATTTTTCTTGTTGCAATTGCCAAAGAAGTCTTCTTCCCCAGGCCAATGTCTTCCAGTCATTTCTCCATACTTTCTTTGAGGACTTTTATTGTTTAATGCCTTATAATTAGATCTTTTATCCATACTGAATTAATTTTAGTGAGTGGAGAAAGGTATAGGTCCAGTTTCACTCTTTTCCGTTTGGTTATCCCATTATTCCAGAAAAAATTATTGAATAGGGGTTCAATCCCCAGCATATGTTCTTGTTTGATTTATTAGTAATAAGGTGGTTGTAACATATTAGTTTCTTCTCATGGTTGTCCATTTGGTTCCAGATGTCTCTGTCCCAATTTTTGTGCCAACACCATGCTTTTTTTTTTTTTTTTTTTAATCAGTATGGCCTTGTAGTACAGTCTAGAGCCTGGTAGGCTGATGCCCCTGGCCTTGTTGTTTTTTTTTATTTTTTAAATTTTTTTATTATTATTTATTTATTAAGTGAAATACACATAGGAGGGGAGGGGTGATTTGATACAGGGAGGGTAAAAGCTGGCCTTGTTTTTATTACTAAGAATTGCCTTAGCTATACAGGTTTTTGTCTGGTTTCATAAAAAAATGAAGAAGTATTTTTTTTTTTTTTTTGTAGAAACAGAGTCTCACTTTATCGCCCTGGGTAGAGTGCCGTGGCGTCACACTGCTCACAGCAACCTCCAGCTCTTGGGCTTAAGCGATTCTCTTGCCTCAGCCTCCTGAGTAGCTGGGATTATAGGCGCCCGCCACAGCGCCTGGCTATTTTTTTTGTTTTTTGCAGTTCGGCCGAGGCCGGGCTTGAACCTGCCACCTTCAGTATATGGGGCCGGCGCCCTACTCGCTGAGCCACAGGAGCCGCCCTGAAGAAGTATTTTTTTACAAATCTTGAATGTATGATGTGTGTATTTTAATGGGGATTGCATTGAATCTCTAGATTGCTTTGAGACGTATAGACATTTTCACAATGTTGATTCTTCCCAGCCATGAGCATGGTATATTATTCCATTTGTTAATATCTTCTGCTATTTATATTCTTAGGGTTTCTTAATTGTCTTTCTTTCTTTTTTTTAACAAGTGAACAGTTTATTAAGAACTAAACAAAGGTATGCTGTGATACAGTACAAGCAAGACACTCAATATTGGTATAATAGTACTATTCACACAAAAACTTAAATTTCACCTGAAAAAAAAAATAAAAAAGCAAAAGAGAAAGTAATTTCACTGTTATAAAATAAGATATTTCATGCAAAGTATTAACTCTGCCCCCCCAAAGCCCAACCTCCCAACAAACAAAAAACTATCTGGGAACACTGCTATGCTAACATATTAACCACAGTATAATCATTCATAGGAAACCAGTAATTAAGCAATGAATTAAATTAAATAACAAAGTTCAAACTATCATAAAGTCATAGACCACAATGATTTTACAAAACAAGAAATTCCAGAAATCTTATAAACAATAAAAAGAAGAAAATATTTTAATATCATTCTACTTGATCTGGATACACCTGATATTGAAATTGGAGAAAACATATTGTTATAAAGGGAAATTACAAACATGTTTCACTTATAGATGAGGATGCAATATTTTCATAATTTTCTTTATAGAGTTCCTTCACCTCTTTTCTTAGACATATTCCTAGGTATTTCATTTTCTTTGACACTAAAATGAAGGGAATTGTGTCCATGATTAGCTTTTTATCTTGGCTGTTACTGGCGTATGCAAAAGCTACTGATTTATGTACATTCGTTTTGTATCCTGAGACATTACTGTACTTTTGATCCCTTACAGGAGTGTTGGGTTTGAGTCTTTGGGGTTCTCTAGATATAATATTATATCATCTTCAAAGAGGGATAGTTTAACTTCCTCTGCCCCCACTTGGATGTCCTTTATTACCTTCTCTTGCCTAATTGTATTGACTAGAACTTCCACCACTATGTTTAGTAGTAGTGATAGAGGACAAACTTGTCTAGTTCTAGTTCTGAGTTGAAAAGCTTTCACTTTTACTCCAGTAAAATATTAGCTGTGGGTATATCATAGATGGCGTTAATCAGTTTAAGAAATATGCCACCTATGCCTATATTCTTTAGAGTTCTAATTAGTAAAAGATGTTGAATTTTATCAAATATATTTCTGCATATCTTGAGAGGATCATATGGTTTTTGATTTTGCTTTTGTTGATATACAGAATTACATTTGTGGATTAGTGTACAGTAAATCAGCTTCACATCCCTAGGATGCAATCTACTTGATTGTAATGTAAGACTTTTTAATGAGAAGCTGTAATTTATTGGCTAGGATCTTATTGAGAATTTTTGCATCTATATTCCTTAGTGAAATTCGTCTGTTGCTTTTCTTTTTAGTTGGGTCTTTCCCTGATTTTCCTATCAGGGTGATGTTTGCTTCACAGAACGTGTTGGGGATTATTTCTTCCTTCTCAATTTTTTGTAATAGATTCTGTGGTATGGATATAAGCTCCTCTTTGAAGGTTTTATAGAATTCTAGTGTGAAGCCATAAGGACCAGCACATTTTTGTTATTTTTTTGGGAGATTATTTATTTTTTCTTTAATCCCGGTGCTTGAAATGTCTATTTAGGGGATCTACTTCTTGATTAAATTTAGTAAGAGGGTGTGATTCCAGGTATTGATCCATTGTCTCCACATTGTCAAATTTCAGGACATAGAGTTTCTTGTAGTGTTTAGAGGTAATCTCTTGTATCTCTGTGGCTTCTTTTATTATTTCCCCTTTATCATTTATGATTGAGGTACTTGAAATTTTACTTTTTTGTTTCCAGTTAATCTTGCCAAAGTTTTATATATTCTATTTATGTTTTCAAAAATATAACTTTTTGTTTAATTAATATTCTGATTGATTTTTATTTTGTTTTCAATTTCATTGATATGATTAATTTTCTTTATTTCTTTTCTTCTGCTGGGTTTGGGATTAGATTGTTCTTCTTTTTCCAATTCCAAACATTACTTTGTGAGTATGTAGTTGCACTCACTTTCTTTTTTTCAAATGTAGGCAGCTAATGCAATAATTTTCCTCCCAGGGCTGATGTACTGTATCACACAGGTTTTAGTAGCTAGTATCTTCATTGCTGCTGTGTTTGAGGTATTTAGCAATCTTCTCTTTCATCTCTTCCAGAACCCAACAGTCATTTTGCATAAAGTTGTTTAATTTTCATGTCTTTGTGTGAGGATGAATATTTTTTGTTGGAGTTGAATTCCATTTATTGCTTTGTGGTTTGTGAAGATAGTAGGTATAATTTCTATTCTTTTAATAATGCTGAAATTTGATTTGCATCCTAGGATGTGGTCAATTTTGGAGTACATTCCATGACCTGATGAGATAAATGTGTATTCCATAGCTTTGGGATGGTGTATTCAGTAAATGTCTCTTAACCTCATTTATTCTAGGGTCACTTTTAAATTCTTTGTATTTTTTTTAGTTTATGTTTACACCATCTGTCCAGTTCTGTGAGATGGGGATTAAAGTCTATCCATTATGGTGTTATGGGACAGCATATTGCTAATACCTATCAAGGTCTGTTTCATAAATCTCAGAGCATTTAAGTTAGAAGTATAAATTTTTAAAATTGAGATGTATTCTTGCTGTATTGTTCATTTGACCAGTATGAAGTGTCCGTCTTTTTCTTTCTTAACTATAGTTTCTTTGAATCCACTTGTATCTGAGAATAAGATTACAACCCTTTCTTTCTTCTGATGTCCATTTGCTTGAAATACTGTATTCCTTCCATTAACAATGAGTCTTGAATTGTCCTTCTGAGCAAGATGTGTCTCCTGCAGATAGCAAAATGAATTGCTTGTGATTTTTTTTTTTTTTTTTATCCAGTCAGCCAGCCGGTAACTCTTCAGTGGGGAATTCAAACCATTTATATTTATAGAGATCTATAAGTGTGATGGAATTGTATTCATGTTGTTATTAGAAAGTCTGCTGTGTTGGTTAATACTTTGCACCATGGTGGAAGCTAAGTTTTAGCTTTTGGGTTCTAGGTGTTTACTTTGGTGGTGGTCCATTGTGGTGTTTAGTGCTGAGAATAGGTCAAAGTATTTCCTGTAGAGCTGGTCTTGTGGTGAATTTCCTCAGTACTTGTATACCCAACAAAGATTTGAGATCTCCATCAATTTTCAATTATAGTTTAGCAGACTACAGAATTCTGGGATGAAAAGTACTTTGTTTGAAGTTGTTGAAGATGGATGACCATGCTCTTCTGGCTTGGAAATTTTCATTTGAAAAGAATGCTGTCTTCCTAGTGGCTCTGCCCCTGTAGGTCAGTTGGAACTTACTCCTAACTGCTTGCAGAATTTTATCCTTCATCTTGACTTTGGACAGGTTGATTACAATGTGTCTTGGAGGGACTCTGTTAGAGTTGAGATGACCTGGGCACAATATTCATGTAAAAGAAGTTTGTTGTGATTTTTAGTAAAACTTGGGAAGTTTTTATTCATGATAGTCTTTAATAGGACTTCCATACCTTTGAGACAATCTTCATCCCCTTCAGGGATTCCTATTTGTATGTGTGAATACTTCATGGAGTCTTGAAGTTCTCTAAGGCCCTTCTCTGCTTTCTCTCTCTGATTTTATGCCTCTTTAACTACCTGGATTAACTGGAACACTTTATCCTTTAGCTCTGATGTTCTGTCTTCTCCATTGTCTAATTTGTTTTTGTTACTTTATACTGCATTTTTACATTCCCTGATTGTCTCCTTCATTTTCTTAAGCTCTTCCATATCCCTTTTATATTTGACATATCTCTCTTCTGATTTTTGGTTTTGTCTTTCCATTTTCTCCTCCATTCCGTTTATTGACTTAATCATCCATATGTGAAATTCCCATTATGTCATATCCATTAATTCTTTATAGGATGAGTCTTTTTCAAAAACTGTCTCACAGTCCCTTGGAATAGTTGTTCTATTTAGGTTTTGAATAGTGCCTGAATTTTTCTGTAGGTACTTTCCCATGTGTGCTTTCTTCTTGTTCACTTCCTTGTACTCCTTTTTCCTTTTTACTTCCTCCTTGCTTCAAATTACCTTGTCTCAGAGTTTAGGTAATGAAGAGCCCTCTTGGTATGTGCTTAAAAGTAGGAGAATAATGAAGAGCAAGCAAGGAGAAAAAAGAGTAAAAGAAAGAAAGATGACTAATGTACACAGCTATGATTTAATTAAAAAAAGAAAAGAAATGAAAGAAAGATGCAAAAAGAAGGAAAGAGTAAAAGAAAAGAAAAAGAGAAAAATTAGAAGGGAGAGTAACAGAAAAAAAACTTGAAGAACAGGACAGAATGCATTCAGGAAGAAAGGATGAGAGTGATGGAGGAAGTAGTATTGGTCAATAAGGTGCTAAGTCCATGTCTGTAACTCAAGGATTTTGAGGAGCTCAACTGCGTTGATTCCTCAAAATAAGGTGCTCCTTACCACCCTGTGCACAGTCAGACTCTTTCTCTCTCAAAAATAGTAAAAGAAGAAAAAGAGCGAAAACAGAAAACAAGAAGGAAAAATTAAGTAGGAATGAAAATGTAATAGGAAAATTCTGCAGTTGGATCATGCCAAAACTTTTTTCATATAGTCAAATGTAGAAAGTTACTTCCTTCACTTAGTTCCTTTGAGCCAGACCATTACTGTGTCATACCTGCAAGACCACAGCTGTATCACCCTAGCTCTCAGGAAAAAGAAAGAAAAAAAAAAGAAAGAATAAAGAAATCATAAGACAAGAATAAAGGAAATTAAAAATTCCATTGTATCAAATAAAGGAGAGAGAGGGAAGTGGGATAAAGAAAGAAAGGGGAAAGACAAAATAAAAAGGGAGGGAATATCTTAGCTATTGCAAAAGTGATTTTTGTAAGAGAGATGAGAAAGGTAGAAGAGTCTCTATCCAAAGAGAGAATGTAGAGGAGTGTAATAGAGAGAATGAATAGATGAGGCAAAAGTTACCTAAAAATGCAGGAGCCCTTTCTCCTGATGAAAGTAATAATGGAAGTTAAGAAAAAAAGCAACTGGGACTGGGATCAAGATGGCTACCTAGAAACAGCTTCTTTGAAACTGGGTGAAGTGAGATTGGGGAGAGAAGACACCAGGCACCTTTGGTTTATGGACTGTACCTCGAAACATCCCTTTGGGAACATAAGAAATGAGGAGGAGACTTTAGGACCCCACAAGGAGGATGAAAGCAGTGGACAAATGGCAAGTGTTTGCATTCAGTCTGAGGCTGCTGGCCTTGGCAGTCGCAGCAGCTGTAGCTACAGCAGTGTCAAGAGTTTGCAAAAAGGGAAAGCTTTCCCTGATTTTTTAAAATTAAATAATAGTTGTATACATTAATGCATTTATTGGGTACAATGTTCTGGTTTTATATACAATTGGGTACTCAATTGAGTTATCCTAGGAAACCTAATGCAGGTGAGCAAGTGACTTTGAACAATGACCAGAGGTATGGACTGAACCAATGGCATGGAGCAGAGCTTTCATTGTTGGGTTCCAGGCCACTCACAGACATTGTGAGAGAGCTGCCTTCCATGCTTGGCCCTCAGATTCCTAGAGTAAGGCCAATTCTGGTGCCAGGAAGCGACTTTGTGAGAGATCTGAGCAACACACGCATTCCTGGGAAACACACTTCTTTGCCAAGAGACATGGTTTGGAAAGGTCAGGGCATGTATATTAAGTGGGATAAAGAGAGAACCAGGCTCCAAACCCCATGGGGTTTGAGGGAAAAGAACTGAAGAACTCAGCAGAGGCTTCTGGTCTCCATCTTATACAGTGTTTTGGAAATTAGCATCTCATATCCCCAAAGATCACCTGGTGCCCAGGCAATAGTAAGCAAGATATATATACATTTTTTTAATTATTATTTTACTTTTTCTTTAAAAAAATTTTTTTCACCATTTCCCCCCGAGATTTTTAATTTTTTCTTCATTTTTTCATGTGTAAATATAATTTTTTCACTATTGCCTTCTTTAATAATAAAGGCTTAAATTTTTCTTGTTTTTCTGCTCCTGATATTTGTTTTTCTCCCTCAGTTTTAACCCTTAAGGTCTTTTCTTTGCTTGTTTTGGTTTGATTTATAGAATTTTTTTTTCTCTATTTGATGGAAGTGGTATCCTCTGTCTGCTCAAGCTGGCACAGAGCTGCATGCTTCAAGGCATGCACCAAGCCCATGCAGCCCAGAAGTTGAGGTTTGTTTCCTTTTTGTCTGTTTTCTTTCCCAGAAACCCACCCAGCCCAGAAGTTGAGGTTTGTAGGTGAGCATCAAAATGCCCTAATGTACACCAGTATTATTCCTGTCTCTCTCTTTCTATGCCTCTCTTATTTTTGTCAGTCTTCCCTTATACTCATCTTCTTTCCTTTCTCTTTTTTGCATTTTTATCTTTTATCACTTCTTGCTATTTACTCTTTCATCCTTCTAGTTCTTCACCAAAATGACACTTCAGCATCTTTGGTCAGAACCATGGTAACTCAAAGAGCAAGAGGAAGTGAAAGGGAAAAGTAGGGCAAGAAAACAGCCAAAAAGGAAACACTCAAGAGGAAGATACAGCAGAAAACTACTAGAAACATGGAAAACCAGACAGGAGCAGCTCCCAACCACCCCCAATGAATCAGGTGGTAGCTACTGCAGAAGATTCCACTGATAAAGAAATGTTAGAAATGAGGGAAGGGAAATTTGAAACATAGATGAAAAAACAATTGAAACAAATTGTTGAGAGATTGGAAAACAAACAAAAAGAAATCCAAAAACAGAATTAAATAAGAGGCACAATATGAATAATATTGAATGGATATAGCATAGCTTAAGATATTGAAGAAGCCAATCAAGGAACTTAAAGATGCAGTAGAAAGATGCAATAATAGATCAGACCACACAGAAGAAAGAATCACTGTGGTAGAAGATAAAAGTTCTTGAGGTAACTCAGACATTAAAAGATAGAAAAAAAAAAAAGAGAGAGAGAGAAGGCAGAACATGCACTGACAGAATTATAGGACTTCATGAAGTGTTCAAACATATGAATTATATATATATATAATAATATAATATATTCTTCCCCAGAAGGGGAAGAAGATAGCTCCAGAGGAATGGAAGCCATACTAGAGTATATCATAAATGAAAATGTCCCAAATATCACCAAAGATTCTGACACACTCTTTTGAGAGGGACATTGGACCCCAGGTCTCTCGACTCAAATAGAGCTTCTCCAAAACACATTGTGATGAACCTGTCCAATGTCAAGATACAAGAGAGGATCTTGTATCTTGCCAACTGCAAGGAGTAAGCACCAATTGACCTACAGGGCAAATCCACAGGGTGACTAGGACTTCTCATATGAAAGTTTTCAGGCCAGAAGACAATGGTCATCTACCTTTAATCTACATAAACAAAGCAATATTCAGCACAGAATTCAACATCCTACTAAACTAAGCCTGAAAATTGATGGAGAAATCAAATCATTTACTGATATGCAAACATTTAGGGAGTTTGCCACAACAAGACCAGCTCTACAGAAAATACTTAGACCTATTCTACACACTGACCATCACAATGGACTAACAGCAATGTAAACACCTAGAAAATAAAGGATAAAATGTAGCTTCCACAATGATAAAAGATAAAACTAAGCAATAGACATTCACAAAATAAGATGAATAGAACTCCACCACACTTAGGAATTGTCTCAGTAAATGTAAATGGTTTGAATTCCTGACTGAAGTGGCATAGGTTGGTTGGTTGGATTAAAAACTAATAAAAAGAAAACAAAAAACAAGGCATCCATTGAATGTCCATGGGAAACACACTTAGCCTCAAAGGCCAACATGAAACCCAGGGTCAATGGATGGAAGACAAATTTACAAGAAAATAGAATTCAAAAGAAAGAGGGGTTCCAATATTATTGCCAGATACAAGTGGATCGAAAGCAATCAAAGTTGGGCGGCACCTGTGGCTCAAAGGAGTAAGGGGCCAGCCCCATACGCCAGAGGTGGCAGGTTAAAACCCAGCCTCATTATCCTCTCTCCCCCGCTTCCCTTCCTCTCCCCTTTCCCTGTATTCTTGTGCAATAATTGGGTTGTAGCCTTCACTTGAAAGATATAAATTTGCTTTACATTGGGGTGTATACATTGGATACTTTTTCTTCCATTCTAGAGATACTTTGCTAAGGAGACATGTTCCAGTTCCATCCATGTAAATATGAAAGTGGATAAGTCACCATCTTTCTTTAAGGCTGCATAATATTCCATAGTATACATGTACCACAGTTTATTAATCCATTCATGGATCAATGGGCTCTTGGGATTCTTCCATGACTTAGCAATTATGAATTGGGCTGCAATAAACATTCTGGTACAGATATCTTTGTTGTAATGTGATTTTTGGTCATCTGGGTATATACCAAGTAAAGGAATTATAGGGTCAAAAGGCAAGTCTATTTTTAGATCTCTGAGTATTCTCCAAACATCTTTCCAAAAGGATATATTAGTTTGCATTCCCACCAGCAATGTAGAAGTGTTCCCTTTTCTCCACATCCA
>CAUYON010131576.1:0-10099 GCA_963573935.1 Arctocebus calabarensis
GGTCTGGATCCTGGAGACTGCTCCTGGGTTACTAAGTCGTGGACTAGAACCTGCAGAGCTGCTGCCCAGGGGAGACGTGACAGGCAGCCAGCTGCTGTTTTAGACTTTCTAGAAGACACAGTCTAAAAGTGAAAAGAAATCAGGAAAGGTAGTCTTCATACTATTTTTATTTAAATGAAGATATCCAAAATATTACTTCCAAATACAGGATTGAATATTAATAAGACAATTTATATTGTTTTGGGTGTCTGCCCTGTGTTTGGAATTTCATGTGTAGTTTTTACTCTTAGAGCATGTGTTAAGTGGGACTGGCCTTATTTCAAGCACCCCATGGCCACGTGTGGTGGGTGACTGTGGTATTGTACACCGCAGCTTTAGGGTGTGTGGGAGTGGGTGGGGACAGTAATTACTAATTAATCTCAGGGAGTTAAAGATGCTCTGTTGATGGAGAGAGACGCTGCCACTGGACACTGATCAGGGAGGTCTCTATGAAACTGGAAGGACAAGAGTCCCAATCAGACCAGGCAGAGGGCCCAGCCAGTGCAAAGGCCCTGAGGTGCCACTGGACGTGCATCTTCTGGGAGAAAGGGACACGTCCTGGAACCTCATTGTCCACAGTTGGTGGACGCTGGGCTGGAAAGGTGCAGCAAGACCTCCAAGAGACAGTCGGGGATAATGAAAGGAGTCTCTATATCTGTGAAACTCACCTCAGTTTTTTAAAAATCAGCTTTAATGAGGTATAATTTATACACGAAAAATGCCTCATTTTATGTGCCCAGACAAGAGTGTTACAAGCACACACACCAGTGTTAGGACTCCTTTCTGTCAAGATCTAGAACACGTGCACTGCCCCCGACAGTTTCCTGCTGCCCCTACAGGACAGAAAAACCCACCCTTCTGGCCCTGTAGCCACGTTTTCTTTACCGGTTCTTGGACGTCCATTAGTGCAATCATGGAGTGTGAGTGCAGGTGTGTCTGGCCTCCTTTGTTCATCATGCCTTTTGAGTGTCCTGGGATCATTTCATTGACATGATTGCTGTTTTGTTTCTCCCACACTGGGAGGACTTGGTCAGCTGGGTACCCTGTGGGATACCAAAGCTCCCAGCTCAAGATGATGCAGCCTTGGGTTCAAAAATTGCCTCAGAAATGAAGAGGGTGGAGGGGTTTTGTGCAGACAGTTGACTCCCTCTGTTCTCTCCGCCCCACCCTCTATGCCCAAAGGTGGCCCTGTGGCAATGACCTGGTGGTGAAGACAGCAGACTTTTCCAGAAACTCTGGGCTCTTGAAGAGCATCCAGAAGGACCCCCAAGGAGTGGGGGCAGTGAGGATCAGGCAGTGTCCGCACAGTGCTGTTGTGATCTTGGGGTCAGAGAATGAGTGGGTAGTCAGTGGGAAGCCAGCAGGCAGGAGGCACATCACTGATGGATGTCCCTGTTCAGCATTTAGAGAGTCCCCTGAGGCCTATGGACCATCCGAAAGCACTGTGACAAATGACAGTTTCCCATTTCCTGATTCCTATAGCCTACATCTTGAAAGATAAGCTCTCAGGGACCGAGAGAGAAACAAGGGACCCAGGACAGAGCTGGAGCCTTTAACACCCATGCGCCCTGGGGGACCCAGCTGCCCGGTAAGGGAGCATGTTTCCCATTCGGTAGGTAGAGGCAGAGAAAACCATTTTCTCATGTGCTGTGTGTGACTGCTGGTGTCATGATCTAAAATAGTAGTAAGAAATAAGATGAGGGAGTAAGAAAAATTCTCTATTATAAATCAGCAATAATAGTTAATACTAAACAGTACTATTGAGGGGATGGCATTGATAATAAACTATTTAGTGAAGAAAAACTATCTAGGAGGAATAATAAAAGAAAACTGACAACACATAATTGATCTTTGAAGAAAAGGCACAACACACATCCCCTTGTTTGGTGACCTGCCTGTGGCTTAACTAACTGTGTTTAAGATTAACCACCTGCAGAGTTTGTTTTTCACAGCACAAGATCCGAGAAGACAGAAGGAACATGGTTGTTCCCAGCTCCTGGCAGAACACATTCCACAGAAACTGATAAGCCAACCTCACAGAGAAGAGAGAGAGAAGAAAGGAAAAGCAGACACAGCAGCTTCAAAGGTGCTTTTCTTATAACCTGGAAACAACATTTGTTTTCTTTCTATCTCCAGAAAAAAAAAAAAAAAAAAACAACCCTGAGTATGTTAATCTCACAGCCAGGAATTCTCTATTCTTTCCTTTGTGGGCTTTGCCCTTCTCCACTCTAAGAAGTAAAATAAACTTCTGAGTTCCCACCTTAACACCCAATGTAAGTAATGGAGCAAGCACATAAAACCTTAACTTAACATTTATGTTTTATGCAGTTAATACTTGGGGTGTCTGTGGCAGCAGATTAGACTGAGCAAGTCTCAGGATTTGGTGGCATCTCAAAATGGAAAGATCATATATTTCCCTTTATGGAGTGCCTGGAGTTCTGAAGTCAAGCTCTGTGGTCCCTTACAGACACCCAGCTTCTCCCTTGCCCTGGCTCCTTACCCACCACTGCAACAAACCGAGCATTTTTTCTACACCATGTGCAAATATTGGTAAAGCACCGGGCTCTGATAGGTTTTGAGGTCATATCATCATGTGATTCTGATCCTTGTGGTGAAAGCCGCTGGCAGCCCATTTAGAAAGGGGCCGGAGAGTGTAGAACCCCACAGCTGAGATCTGATTGTTCTGCACTTCATGGAGAAAGTGAATTTTCTTTGGAAGTTTCTGCCCAGGGTCCAACCTGTAAGGAGTCCTCATTGGTTTGTGTCACAAGGTCCCATTCATTTCACAAGCAGTCCATCTAGCAGAGCAGAGTTGGTGACTAAAGAAACACAGGTGAGTGCAGAGGCAGGGAGAGGCATTCTGCAAACATGGGCAGCGTCCAGGTGCAGCCAAGTGCCCCTCCTCTCTCCCTGGGTCTCAGAATGCAGAAGTCCTGGCCGTGAGGAAATAGGTGTCTCTGAGTGGTGTTGAGCAATGCCTCTGGCATCAGGGGGTGGTTAGACCTTCCAAATCCACATTCCGGTCACTGCTGTTACTTCCCTGTCAATATTTGTGTAACCTTAAATTTCTGTTCTTTTAGGAAAATGCAGGGATATGGAAGAGTGATTCCTCTTTCTGCCTGATTCCTCATTATGCTAAACTGACTCACTGATGCTGGCGCTGGAAGTCAAGGTCCTCAGGGCAGCCCTGTCCTCTCAGATGGCCTCACCTCCCCTCATTCCAGGCCCAGAGGAGCAGGATCCAGTGGTGAAGACTCTGCTTGCTGAATCTTTTTAAATTAAATCATAGCTGTGCATATTAATGTAATCATGGGGTACAATGTGCTGGTTTTATCTATAATTTGAAATATTTTCACCAAAAATATTTTGGCTAATATAGCCTTCACAGAACTTTCTTAGTTATTGTGTTAAGACATTTATATTCTACATTTAGTAAATTCACATGTACTCTTGTAAGATGCACGTGGGTGTGGTCCCACCAATGACCCTCCCTCCACCTAATCTCCCCCCTCTCTTCCCCTTCCCCTCCCTTTCCCCCTTTTTCTTGGGCTATAATTGGGTTATAGCTTTCATAAGATGATGAAAGTAGGGCTGAGTACATTGGATACTTTTTCTTTCATTCTTGAGATACTGTGCTAAGAAAAATATGTTCCAGCTCTGTCCATGTAAACATGAAAGAGGTAAAGTCTCCATCTTTCTTTAAGACTGCATAATATTCCAAGGTGTATATATACCACAATGTATTAACCATTCATAGGTCAATGGGCACTGAGGCTTCTTCCAGGACTTAGCAATTATGAATTGGGCTGCAATAAACATTCTGGTACAAATATCTTTGTTATAATGTGATTTTTGGTCTTCTGGATATATACCTAGTAGAGGAATTGTAGGATCAAATGGCAAATCTATTTTTAGATCCCCAAATGTTCTCCAAACATCTTTCCAAAAGGACCGTGTTAGTGTGCATTCCCACCAGCAATGTAGAAGTGTTCCCTTTCTCTACATCCACACCAACATCTCTGGTTTGGGGATTTTATGATGTGGGCTAATCTTACTGAAGTTAGATGGTATCTCAAAGTAGTTTTGATTTGCATTTCTCTGATGATTAACGATCATGATGAGCATTTTTTCGTGTGTCTGTAGGCTGTGCACCTGTCTTCCTCAGAGAAGTTTCTCTTCAAGTCCCTTGCCCACCCTGAGATGTGATCACTAGTTCTTTTCTTGCTAATACGTTTGAGTTCTCTCCAGATTCTGATTATTAAACCTTTACTGGAGACATAACCTGCAAATATCTTATCCCATTCTGAGGGTTGTCTGCTTGATTTTCTTACTGTGTTCTTGGCTGTGCAGAAGCTTTTTAGTTTGATCAGGTCCCAGTAGTGTATTTTTGATACTGCTTCAATTGCCCAGGGGAGTCCTCCTCACAAAATATTTTCCCAGGCCAATTCCTTCAAGAGTTTTCCCTACACTTTCTTCTAGTATCTTTATAACTTCATGTCTTAAGTTTAAATCTTTAATCCAGTGAGAGTCTATCTTAGTTAATGGTGAAAGGTGTGGGTCGAGTTTCAGTCTTCTACAGGTCTCCAGCCAGTTCACCCAACACCATTTGTTAAACAGGCAGTCTTTTCCCCACTGAAAGTTTTTGATAGGCTTGTCAAAGATCAAATGATGATAAGTAGCTGAGTTCAGCTCCTGGTTCTCTGTTCTGTTCCACACATCTACCTCTCTGTTTTTGTGCCAGTACCATGCTGTTTTAATCATTATTGATTTATAGTATCGACTGAGGTCTGGTAGCGTGATTCCTCCTGCTTTGTCTTTATTTCTGAGTAATGGCTTGAGTAATGTCTTGGCTATTCGAGTTTTTTTCTGATTCCATATAAAATGAAGCATTATTTTTTCAAGATCTTTCAAGTATGACAGTGGTGCTATAATAGGGATTGCATTAAAATTGTATATTGTTTTGGATAATATGGACATTGTAACAATTTTGATTCTTCCCAGCCATGAGCATGTTATGTTTTTCCATTTGTTAACTCCTTCAGCTAATGTCTTTTCTTAGAGTTTCATAGTTCTCTTTATAGAGATCTTTCATGTCCTTTGTTAGGCAGACTCCCAAATAGTTCATCTTCTTTGGCACTACTGAACAGAATAGAGTCCTTGACTATTTTTTCAGCTTGACTATTGTTGGTATATATAGAGTCTACAGATGTATGAGTGTTGATTTTGTAACACTAGACACTGCTGTATTCCACTGCTGTATTCAATTCTAAAAGCTTTGTAGTAGAATCCCTGATGTTTTCCAGATATACAATCATATCATCTGTGAAAAGTGAAAGTTTGATCTTTTCTGACTCTATATGGATACCTTTGATCACTTTTTCTTCCCTAATTGTGATGGCTAAGACTTCCATTACAATGTTAAAAAGCCATAGAGACAATGGGCAAACTTGCTTGTTTCCTGATCTGAATGGAAATGATTTCAATTTAACTCCATTCAACACTATATTGGCTGTGGGTTTGCTGTAGATGGCCTCTATCAGTTTAAGAAATGTCACTTCTATACCCATTTTCTTAAATGTTCTGATCATGAAAGGATGCTGGATATTATCAAAAGCTTTTATGCATCAATTGAGAGAATAATATGGTCTTTATTTTTTAATTTGTTTATGTGATGAATTATATTTGTAGATTTACATATATTGAACCAGCCTTGGGGCCCTGGCATAAAACCCACTTGGTCATGGTGATAATTTGTTTGATGTGATGCTGGACTCTGTTTGTTAGGATCTTGTTGAATATTTTTGCATCAATATTCATTAGTGCTATTGGTCTATAATTTTCTTTTCTTGTTGGGTCTTTTCCTGGTTTGGGGATCAAGGTGATGTTTGCTTCATGGAATGTGTTGGGCAGTATTCCTTCTTTTTCTATATTTTGGAAAAGGTTGAGTAATATAGGTATTAATTCCTCTTTAAAGGTCAGTAGAATTCTAATGTGAAGCCATCTGGTCCTGGGCTTTTTTTGGGGGGAAGATTTTGTACAGTTGATGCTATTTCAGAACTTGATATAGGCCTGTTCAACATTTCCACTTCATTCTGGCTAAGCCTTGGAAGGTGGCATGCTTTCAAGTATTGGTCAATTTCTTTCAGATTTTCATATTTCTGAGAACAGAGTTTCTTGTAATATTCATTAAGGATTTTTTTAATTTCTAAGGAGTCTGTTGTTATTTTGTCTTTACCATTTCTGATTGTTGAAATTAGAGATTTTACTCTTTTTTTTCCTGGTTAGGTTAGCCAAAGGTTTATCTATTTTATTGACCTTTTCAAAAAACCAACTTTTTGATTTATCGATCTGTTGTATAATCCTTTGTTTTCAATTTCATTTAATTCTGCTCTAATTTTGGTTATTTCTTTTATTCTGCTGGGATTGGAATGTTTTTCTTTTTCCAGTTGCTGGAGATGTCCCATTAAGTTGTTAACTTCCTCTCTTTCCAGTCTCTTTAGGAAGGCTTGCAGTGCTATAAATTTCCCTCTTAGGACTGCCTTTGTGGTATCCCAGAGGTTCTGATAATTCATGTCTTCATTATTGTTTTTTTCCAAAAATGTGGTAATTTTTTTTTAATCTCGTCTATGACCTAGCTGTCATTCGGCATGAGGTTATTTAGCTTCCAAGTTTTTGTATGAGTATGCAGATTCCTGTTGTTACTGAGTTCCACTTTTATTCCATGATGGTCTGAGAAGATGCAAGTAATAATTTCTATTCTTTTACATTTGCTGAAGTTCGACTTGTGCCCTAAAATGTGATTAATTTTGGAGTGTGTTCTGTGGGCTGATGAGAAGAATGTGTATTCAGTTTTGTTAGGATAAAATGTTCTGTAGATGTCTGTTAAATCCAAATGTTGAATGGTTAAGTTTAAGTCTAAAATTTCTTTGCTTAGCTTCCTATTGGAGGATCTATCCAACACTGCCAAAGTAGTGTTAAAATCTCTGACTATTATGGAACTAGAGGAAATCAAGTTGCTCATGTCTGTTAGTCTGTCTTATAAATTGAGGCACATTCTGGTTGGGTGCATAAATGTTAATAATTGAAATCTCATCATGTCGAGTGTTACTCTTAACAAATACGAAGTGACCATCCTTATCGTTCCTTAGTTTTGTTGGTTTAAAGCCTATTGGATCCGCAAATAAAATAGCAATGCCTGCTTTTTTTCTGATTTCCATTTGCCTAAAATATAGATGACCATCCCTTCACCCTGAATCTATATTTATCTTTTAAAGTGAGATGAGATTCTTGTATGCAGCAGATATCTGGCCTGAGTTTTTGTATCCAGTCAGTTAATCTGTGCCTCTTTAGAGGACAATTCAAGCCATTTGCATTATTTGAGAATATTGATAAGCCTGGTAGAATCCTGGGTATAGAGTTTTTTGAAAGTCCAGTGGACATTTTTAATCTTTTTGTCACTGTGGAAGTTGGCATTTGATCAAAAGTTTCTGATTGAGTTTACTTTGGTGGTGGAGGATTGCACTGGTCATTATGGAGGATAGGTGTGAGAATATCCTGGAGAGCTGGTTTAGTTATGGCAAATTTCTTCAACATGTGAATGTCATTGAAGTATTTAATTTCTCCATTATAAGTGAAACTCAGTTTGGCTGGATCCTGGGTTGAAAGTTATTTTGTTTTAGGAGATTAAAAGTCAATGACCATCCTCTTCTAGCTTAAAAGGTTTCAGCAGAGAGATCTGCATTCTTTCTAATATTCTTCCCCTTGTAGGTTATGGTTTTCTTACATCTGGCTGCTTTTAAAATTTTCTCCTTCATATTAACTTTAGTGAATTTAATATGATGTGCCTGGGGGATGTATTAGTCAAGTTCAGTCATGCTGGGTTTCTGAAACTGTCTGCTATCTGAATTTCAGAATCTCATGGCATGCCTGGAAAATTCTCCTTCATAATCTCATGAAGAAGAGCCTCTGTGCCTTGCAAAGCAACTTCATCGCCTTCAGGGATTCCTATAAGGCGAATATTAGTTTTCTTCAAATTATCCTAGAGCTCTCTGAGAGAATGATCCATTTTTGCTCTCTATTTCTCTTCCTCTTTGAGAGTTTGGGAGCTTTCAAAAGCTTTGTCTTTAGTATCAGAAATACTTTCTTCTGCTTGCTCCATTGTGTTACTGAGGGAAGCTACTGTGTTTCTCAGATTTTTGAGGGCTGCAAATTCTTGTCTCAATGTGCCAAAATCTTTGGTGATTTTTGTCTTTGAATTTGTTGAATTCTTGAGGCAACTTTTGAAATGCTCCTCGAATTTCCAGTTCCAACTTTACCTCCATTCCATTAATCTTATTTGCAATCCAAATTCTGAATTCAATTTTTGACATCTTATCCATTTGTTTATGAATAGGATCTTCAGTTGTGTCTGCCATGTCATTCCTTGGGGGAGTTGTTCTACTCTGGTTATTCATGGAGTTTGTCTGCTGATTCCACCCCATGGTTATTTTACACTGTTTTGCTAGATGAGCAGATAAGGTGAAGTTGGGTTGGGGGGCTCTTGGAGTAGGGATTAACCAGCCCTTTGTCCAAGAGTTGGGACTGGTGTCTGTACCTTTTTCCCTAGAGCTTTGCAAAGAACCCGAACAGTGGTGACCCGAGACACTGGTGACCTGCTTGTTGTGGTGGGGCTAAGTGGCTCTGTCTTGTTTTCAGATGGTCTCTGTCCTACATTAATGAATCAGTTACTCTGGATTGAAGTCTCAGCTGAGGAGAAATACCAGCAATTAAGTCATCCTGCCCCCCATGGTCAACAACTGTAAAAGGAAAATCAAACCTTCCCACAACCATACACCCAGGGTTCCACTTTGGATAGTCCTCAGGTGATTTTGGTCCAGTTCAAGAGATCCAAGTCAATTGTCCTAGTCAGCACCCGGTCTCAAGTGGGAAAGTTCAAAAGGTCTCCAGCAACTAGATAGCAGGGGTATTCTGGCAGCTCAAGTATGACTCATTCAGGTGCTCTGTGGAGTCAGAAGGACCCTCCCCCCACCACCAAATGAATTAGTCTGGGAATGTTGATGCCTCCTTCTCCACCTTGCAACTCTGTCACACCCAGTCACTGGTAACCCCACAGGGCTGTGACCCAGTTCCCTCCAATGACCAGTTGCTCCTCCAGGGGTTTGCACCTGCTTGAGTCAGAGGGAGAACTAGAGCTATACCTCCTCAGCCAGGCCTCCACACTCTGCCACCATCCAGCAGGGGGAGTTGAAAATCTCAGGGGGACTTAAAGCTGGGGCATTTCACTCAGTTCCAGCCACATTCCTGATTGATGTTGTTGACACTTATATTTTTGCAGAATTTGTGATTCTGTCCTGGCTATATTCCTCTATGGACCAGGAGCTGTTTGAGTTCACAGAACTGCTACTCAGCCCTGGTCTGTACTGCTGCCCAGAGCTGGTTCTGTCTCTGCTACAGTCTGTGTTGGGGCAGGTGTGGTTAGAGCTGACACTCGGCTCTAAGTTCCAGACTCTGCCCAACTGCCTTTGTCTCAGCCATGATCCCCTGGGGGCCAGGTGCTTCTTAGGCTCACTAAGCAGTCCTGGCTCAGCCCTGCCCTGGGAGTATGCCATCTCTGCATATGGGTCTTCTATTTTCCATCCTCTCCATGCCCTGCCCAGGCAGGTACTGCCTCAGGCATACCTTTTACTCATGGGGTCTATATTACCATCCTAGATCTGTTCTGCAAGCGTCTGCCACTGGAGAAGATGCCCGGATTTCCCTGGTTGCCCAAAGAGATGGGGAGTGTCTCTCCAAAATATCCCCAGGGGTGTAAGCCCTATTGTTCCCACTGCTGCCACTGCTGCTCTGTGCTGCCGGGCACTGCCTCTCCCTCTCCTGTATGGATCCTTCAGTCCACCATCTTCTCCTTACCCTTGTGCTGCAGAATCAGCACAGACCTGCAACAGCCCACACCCTGTCCTCACTTCTATCCTGTATCATGTTTCCTCTATATAATGTATATTGCTTCTGCCAGTAGTGTATGACGTTCTATACAATTCTCTTTCCTGTCTTTTCTGTCTGT
>CAUYON010131578.1:0-15794 GCA_963573935.1 Arctocebus calabarensis
TATATAGTGATCAAGAAAATGCCATGAAGGCTATCTGTAACAGTACGATGAAAACATTTCTGAATGTATATGAATCATGCCCTATGATTGCACCAATGTACAGAATTATGATTCAATAAAATTATAAAAAAAAACAAAAAACAAAATCCATTGATCCTTTGACAATTGTTTGTGAGTAAAGGTGGGTCTTCCAGTAGGAATCCAACTCTGGTAGAGATTTTTCTTTCTGTCCTTCTGAGACATGAAACTTCAGAGGTGATTTCAATTCCCTGCCAAATCAGACACCATACTTTACCTCCTCTGTAAATGTTCTTGCTCTCATCATGCTTTACCATAACCACTGCCAATCAGCAGACTCTCATCCTAAAGTACCTTACAAAACATATAAGTCTTGACGGATCTTTTGTTTCCCTTTTCTACTTTATTCCATTCAACTTACATATATTCACCCAATTCATCTCTTTAAAATATTTTTAAAGTATGTTAACTCATATGTTGAAGTATCAACAGCAACTCTCTGACAAGAAGGAAAAAACCCACACTCCTTAGTCTAGAACTCAATTTCTGCATAATTTAAGCTCACCTTTTGGACAACTTTTTTTCATTGAGTATCAACTCTTACAAGATTACTGAAGAGATATGGTTCTATGTAATTTTAAAATACAAAAGATAGAAATGGCCCTTAATATAGCATCTACTCCACCAGAACAGCCTAATCACTAAATCAGCCTTGAACTTCAAAATTTCAAACTATTGGCTCTCCTGTTTCCTCTGCCTGGAATGACTTACCTTCTGGTTTCTACCAGGCTAACTTCTATTATATAAGAAAACTCAAATTCCACTTTTCAGATGTTTCTGGCCCTCTCAGTTCCTAAGACATCTCTCCCATTCAATCAGGCTACATTTTAATGCCACTTGGCTTTTTCAGTGCACGTAGCTGCCTTCCCACAGTGAAATGGTAAGTGCCTTAAGATCAAGGGCCATGTTTTATCCTCTGTTTTTTTAAATGATCTAAAATTGCATATCTTCAATAATTGCTTAAGAATTGACATTCAATAAATATTTTTTAATTAACTGAAATATTAAGCATCGTATTTCCTAAGCATTTTGGAAAACATGTGCAGAACTATAATATTTCACATTCTTCACATTTTTGTATTTTGTGCAAGTAGTTGAAAAATAAAATCCAGACAGGGCAGTAATATTTTATTTAACCACTATGAAAACCACAAAAGTAGTTTACCTTTTGCTCAACTTCCTATTTCTGAAAATGTCCTTTTCTCATTGAGTAGAAGTGTTTGTAGAGCATTTTATAAAGCTTGTCCAAAACATGCAATCACAGCTAGCCTCTAGCAGAAATAATGTGTGTTCCTGCTTCTCTTTGTAAATAATTGAATTTGCTTCTGAAGTTCAAGAAGTTCAAGAATTTCTTTTTGTGTGTGAAACATTGCTTCTGTTTTCTATGTGCAACAGGCTACAATCTAAGGCAAAAGAAACACTGTGCAATAGGGATTTGGTGAGTAGGGAGGATAATAGAAAAAGATTGACATGACTTTCATAGAAGAGTTATTTTTAAGTGTAGATAATACCTATCCCTATGCTGAAAGGACCTTTAGAATATATTGCCAGGAAGGAAAAGTGGTGGGGGCAATTCCCATCGCCTCTCTGGCCATGCTGGTCTGTGTGGTGCTGCTGCCACCTGCTGCATGCAGACAGCCATAGAGAAGCCCTTGTCTGGGTCTCGCAGCTATGGGACACCAGATGTGTGGGCATTCAATTAATAGTCTGTGAGCATCTGAAATTTTTCTTTCTCAGCGTCTGGGTGAGTCCCAAAGGAAAATTAGTCAACTGTGATAACTTCAGACTTCAGAAGTTTCTAGATATAAGAACAATGGACCAGGCCCTGAATAATACCTAGACAGTACAGATTTGCTGAGCAGCCACTGAATGGGTAGTCCATCCCAATAAGAGCCAAGGAGTCTACCAAAGTGAGTCTATAGCTCTAGAAAGTAAATGACAATTTTTTTTCCTAAGTCGAGAGTTTTTTTTTTTAATTGCCTCATTTTAATGCAATAAGAGATAAGAGATTTCTAAATTCTCTGAAAGGGATGTTGTTCATATCCAATTTAATAAATTTGGATTTCTTTTGGTTTATACTGAGGTAAAATCCTCTTCAGATGAAAGATGGAATGAAGTAATGGAATCTCTTCTCCAGGCTTGCAATGTGTCCCAATGAAGACCTTCATAGAACCTCTCCTGGCCTAGTTTTGCTGTTATGCTCCATCAATTTGATTCACTGGAATTTCCAGAGACAAAGGAAGAGGTGACAAGATCCAGAACAGTTCTGTCTGCTCCTGGCCTTCTAGCAAGAACTTCGAGCTCCTCGGTCCTCTATGAAAAATCACTGTCAGCACCACATAACCCAACAACTCCAGTGATCTGAAATTTGTGGGGAGATTGGCAGGGGTCGGGGGGCAGAGGGACAAGGAACTCTGAATAAGGAAATAAACAGCTCCATCTTCTGCTCTTTGCAGAAAAAAAAATGATTAGCTGAGGATTAATGAATAAGTATGACATTTGTCATGGCAAGTATTTGCAGTGGTACAGCAGGGAGCCTGGACATCTCACAAAACAGTAGACTTGGTTTTGTCACATGGAAATTTCTCTTCTGTTTAAATTCTAATCTCCTGACTGGCAAAAGTGATTTCCTGTGTTTCAAGATCCTTCCTATGCCCCACAAGTCCTTATGTCAGAGAGAAATCAGCATATACATTATGATAACCTGGCCAAAATTACCTCCACCTAACCTCAAAAGAATTACCACTCAGAAATGTTATTCATGCATAGTTGCTGTGTTTTTTGTTTTGTTTTGTTTTTGGAGACAGAGTCTCACTTTGTCACCATGGATAGAGTGCCATGTCTTGCCTCAGCCTCCCAAGTAGCTGAGACTACAGGCATGCACCGCTATACCTGGCTAGTTTTTCCATTTTCAGTAGAGACTGGGTCTCGCTCTAGCTCAGGCTGGTCTCAAGCAATCCACCCACCTCAGCCTTCCAAAGTGCCATGATTACAGGCATGAGCTACCACACCTGGCATTATTCAGTTTTTATTTGTCTTTAGTCTTACTGGGTTGGTGCTTATATTCTAGTAATGAGATTATGGTCACAGACTATTTTACCAATCATTTATATAGTTTTACCAGTCATTCAGTCATTCATATAGTTGTATGGAGACTCACAACTGTATTCATTGTTATTCTTCATCCATTAAATCTATACTACAATATTCTGCCTAAAGCTTGTTTTCTTAATGTTGGAGGATGAAGATAGCCTATTTTATCCTAAACTGGAAAACTAATACAATTTTATCACAGAGTCATAACAAGGAAAAGTCATCATGTCCTTCCATGAATAATTAGGCATTTTTACCAAGGGATTACTTTCCTAAAATCCAGTCACAGTTCTCTGTAAATGGAAGTAAAAGGGCCGATTTAACAGGCTTGATAGGTCATTGAGGTGGGAAATTCTCTGTTTGGGGGATCTGACTGTTACTGCCTTCTACAAAGATTTTGGTAGGCACAGATAAACTTCTGCTATCAGCAGAAAAGGCCTCCAGCCAGCATGGGGGGAAACTTCCCTGTCAGGCCTCTAGCTAAGCACAGATGAGGGATAGAAAAAGGAGCTCTCACTTCTTTACTCTCAGGAAATGTGTATTTCCCTGCAAGAAGAGAGACAATAAAATTCAGTTTGATAGCTGACTCTACTCCCTGTTACTGTTCAGATTTTATTAAAAATTAAAGATGGTAATTCTTTGTTCTTTCACCCTGGAGCAATTCTGGAAAGAAAACAAATCTTAAGATTGAATAGGAAAACTATTATGAAAGACACCAAGCTCACATTTGTTAAATGACTTTGTGCTCTTGAAAGAAAATGTATAAAAAGCACATTGTGAATTGCTCTGCATGATTTCCTGTGTTCAGATTTTAAGCAGCTTGACTGACAGAGGGATCCTGAACCAGAGAATCTTTGGATACTGAAAAGACTTTTAAAGAAGGTGATACACAGGGTTTCAAAGAACAATTTCAACATTGTTCTGTTGAAGGTTATACTTAGCCCTGAACCACATTACTTTCCTGTCTATGTTTCATTTCCTGGGGGCTTGCCAAGTGATAAACAGCCCCAGATGTGTGGTAGATTTGGTTTTTTTTTTTTTTTTAACACGAACAGAGTAGGTGGAGTTTGCTTGAAGACATTAATTGACTTCAGTGATCATTATGGAAATGCTGGTGTAAGGTCTTCAGGAGACGATGGAGAAAAAATGGACATACTGCGCTGTTTATTCCATCATCCAGATCCATTTTGTCAGGGGTAAGACTTCCAGTTGTCCTTTCTTGTCAAATGGGCCACTGTCGTCTGTTCATTTAAAATGCCTGTGACTGTCGCTGCTGAACTAGATCACCAAAGAGCAAAATGTTACTGAGGTTTTCAGTTCTGTATTTAAGTGGCAGTTACTGGAGAGATATTAGAGTCTAGAAATGATTACTAAGGAACACTAAAATCGAGAAGAGAATGGGTGGTTTGTGCCGGTGCTCTGAGGCATTTTCACCCATTTCCTAACTAATGAGCTCCCTAGAGTAATTGGGAAATTGTGTTTCTTGGAAATGAAATGTTCTCCAAATGATAGTCAAAACAACCCCGGAAAGCTAAAAAGAATCACAAAGCTATCAGTGCTCAGAGATCTTGTTCAACTATTTTTTCTTTTCTCAAGTTTTCCTTTTCGACATAACAAGCATCTCTTCTCCAAATACTAAGGTCTTGGGAGTTAAACACATGTTGAATTTTAATAAGGCCTGTGTAGGTACAAACCTGGAGGACAAAGTACAAACCTTATGACAGTGGGGACACGATCCTAATGGGTCTATTTGAAAATAGAAAGAAAAAAGATTAGTTCTGTATCCCGTAATGTATGAGTATAACACAGTGAGCCTGTGTGTCTTAAGAATAAACTGTGCTTTCTAGTATAGCTACAAAACTTTCAAGGAGAATTTCTAAACCTAAGATACTTTGGGATATAACTCCAGATAGGATCAGAGCCATATTATCAAACAATATCTCACAGGAAGTTGCATATCTCACAGGAAGTTGCATTAAAGTGTACTAACCTCTGCCTACCCAACCTTTTGCACAAAAGTGTAATAATTCTCATTTGTCAAGTACATTTGACAGCCTTGTTTCTTCTCAGTTGCTTGTCATCTTTTTGTCTTTTCCCTTTGTGAACTTCAGCAGTACTTGTCACAATAATATATCATTCTTGTAACAGTATTCCACGTTAATTCTCAAGCTCTGGTCAGCACTATTGAAAGCATGTCAAAAGCTCAATGCTTAACATATTTTAAGTGCCCAGTACCACTTGGTCAGATTGCTGATGGCAGAGAGAATCTTCCTTTCTTTATGTCTAGTATTTTAGAGCATTGATTAGAGAAGAAACCGAGTGGAATCTCTAGCTAAGGGTTTTTCTTCCCTCTTCTCTAACTATCTAGAGCTGAAATTTCTTTCAGTCCGCATGTACTGAATGTCAGTTTTGTTACTCTACTCGACAAGACTGAATCTGGAAGGCAATTTGGAGGTTAAGAAAGTTAGACACATACTCAATAGTAAATTGAAACTAATTGACCAACACTTACATGTACCTCTGGAAGTAAAACTGGACAGAAACCAATCTGGTGGGGGGAGGGACAGGTAAATCTAGCAGCAGGAAGGGGCAAGGAGGCATAGGGCAAACTCACACATCCACCTATTCTGTGAGAAGGGCATACTTGTAACATAGATTAAAATGTACAAATGCAAACTATATAACCAAAATGTGTGTACCCTGTAAGATTCTGGAAATAAAAAATAAATTAAAAATTAGAAATATTAACTGTAAAGAAAGTTTTTAAAGCAAAGAAAGTGTTTTAAAAATCATGCATATTTCCATCACAATGTATTTGTTTTAGCTTAAGTTTTGGTCTCTTTTTATTTAACATTTTAATTGTATAACGTTTGTGTACTTCTTAATCAACTAAATATTATTGAGCATTTCAACGTCATGAAATAGGATTATCAAACATAATTTAAAACTTTATAAAAGTCAAAAAAATTAGATGCTTAAAATTGAAAAAAAAAGGAAAGCTATGAAAAGACTACAGGCACCTGAATTCGTGGTCTTTTATTGGAGGTGTGACTTTGAGCAAATCACTTCATATCACCATGCTCAGTTTCTCCCTTTATAATAGTGTTAACAATGTGACTCTTACACTGCATGAGAAGGATTAAACAAGGTAACATGTATAAAAGTCTCTTGTAAACATGTATTTTTAAATGAAAGTGCTATGTACATTAGCTGTTTTTGCAGTTTTAGAAAGCATCACCTTGTATTATATGTAGTAGCTGATTTGTAACCCCCAAATACCAATTATATTAAATGTAAGAATGATTGTTATTCTAAGTTTGCTAGTGTGTTTCAGTTTTTAAATCCACTTAATTTCATTCACAGGTAATCAGAAAACTTAAATAATTTTTTGGAAAGACCAATAAAGATATAATTATTCAGAAGTCAATAATTACCTCCAGTTTCCCTTAGTAAATGCCTCCTCATTTATATTGAGTCTCATGCTTCTCCACCTGAATTATGTACAAGCTTGCTTCCATTTCTAAGGGAACCAGGGAGAGAGTTCCTCAGTTGCTTCCTCACCTCCCTGAAGTGACCAGAGTTTCTCATTTAGAGCACTCCATGTGAATTGTGCACACTGATGGCTCATGTCTCTCCCTTTCAGGGGTATGGAAAGAAACATTCAACCCAGGAGAAGACGTTTATGCCCTACCTGGCTCCGATGTCAATCTGACCTGCCAAACAGAGAGGATGGGCTTCCTGGTGCAGATGCAATGGTCCAAGGTCACCAGTAAGGTGGATCTGATTGCCCTTTACCATCCCAAATACGGTTTCTACTGTGCCCATGGACGTCCCTGTGAATCCCTGGTGGCTTTCACAGAAACTCCCGAGAATGTAACAAAATGGACTCTGCATTTGAGAAATATGTCTTCCTCACTCAGTGGAAAGTACGAGTGTAGCTTTACTCTGTATCCACGGGGCATTCAGAATAAACTCTACAACCTTCTCCTTCAGCCACATGGTAAGCATAACTTAGAGGGGGTAAAGGGGAGAAAGTGCATCAGCTTTCATTCATTTACCAAATATGCATCATAAAACAATGGTGTGCTAGGGTCGGTGCTACCAAACATACGAAAGGTCACCAAAAAAGAGGTATTATCTGGAAAGACAGACAGAAATTGGTCAAATAATTCCACAAATAAATGTAATATCATGAGAGTAATAGTGGTGACTACAATGGTTTGTGCAAGAGTGTATGATAGAGGTCAGGTAACACCTACCTGAAGTCCAAAGGATCAATAGACCTGAACACAATTTAGGAGGTGGGAAGGGGTGAGGTAGGGTTACGAATGATCCAGAGAAAAGAAATAGCTTTCATGAAGAGTTTTGTAGTGTTTGGGGAAATGGGAAGGTGACAGTGGCACTATACTGCGGAGATTAAGGGAGGAGGCAGGTAAGGATCTTATAGGCATGGTAAAAGTTTCTATTTTTTTCTCAAAGACATGGGAAGACATTGAAGCATTCCTAACAAAAGGATGGCATGCATTTGTGACCTGATTATATTTGTGCTGTGAAGCAATCATACTGGCTTTTGTCTGAGAATGGGGTGAAGGAGGACACAAAGGAGAAGGTAGAGTCGATTTAGAAGAGAGTGTAGAAGTTCAGAGGAGAGACAGTGTTAGTTTGGGTAGATAAAGAAAGCTTGTACCTACTAAAAATTACAAATCACTGGAAAGGTGGAAGCCACATCTATTTTGTGTTTGAAGAAGTCCCAATCTCTGATGGGATCTTTGTTGCTAACAGTTGGATCAGAGCAAAAGTGATGGCCTCAGTGTTAGAGAAATGATTCTGTTATTATACATTTGGGAACAAAAGGAGTAAAATAGCAAAGAGAAAAATAGAAGGGGTTGGGGAACCCTTCACCACAGTGACCAAAAATGTAAGATTGGCATGGAGCTAAGGAGAAGGCAGTTCCCATCCAAGAGCTGGGCCATGTGCGCCCCCAATGACGCATCTTTTTCTCCTTTATTCTTGAAGTTCTTGCTTATTCTCCTCTTGCTTGCACCTCTTCCTTCTCGTGCCCTGTGTAATTTTAAAGTTTACCAGCTACTTGGGTAAGCAAAGCAGGCCTGAAGTGCAAACACTTATAAAGTACATAAACAAATGCAAATTGAAGTGGTGTATAAAAATCTACATTTGAAATGCTGAGGGAGGTGATTGGGTTGATCACTGCTTCCTGTTTCCTTTCTCTTGTCACATAAGTCATCTTCCCTTGAGGCCTTACAGGACAGTGTGTGTCTAAATCCTGTCTCCATGTTCCCAGTGGGCCTGGCTGAGAGGGGATTCTGTTCTCTTTTCACAATATTTTGTCTCTGTGTGTGTCACAGTTCTCTGGGTCTGTGGATTAGAGTGGAAATACAGTGAGCAGTTTTGTGTTTACTTATTTTTCGATGTCACCTGACAGGGTTTCATTTTGAGTTATTCTAAAACATGCTATTGTCAATGTTAAGCCTTGCACTATTATAACCTAGGTTTCATAATTTGGAGTGCTAATGGCTCCCATAATGCTTCTAAGATTTTGATGCACTTAAAATGTTGTAGTTTTTAGGATCAGTTAGAAGAGTACAACATGATTTTAGTTTACCAGATTGCAACAAAAGTCTTAGGGAACTATTAATGTTATTATTGGAAAACAGTAAGAGTAGTGGCAATGGTAGGAAAAGAAGTATTGTTTTTTGTTTTTTGATTTTTTTTTTTAGAAGTATTGTTCAGAAAAAAGGTGGTAATAGTATCAAGACAATCTTTAGGGATAACATGTCAATAAGTTCAATCTAAAATTTGCTCTTATCTGGTCTAGTCATTGAAACTGAATGCTAAGTGCCAGAAATACAGTGGTGTGAATACAGGTGTGACTCTGCCTTCATTAATCATGAAGTCCACTTGGAGGAGGTGAACTACAATCCAATAAACACATCAATATGAGATTTCCAGTGAGAAGAAGTGTGCTTACAGTGAGGATAAGGACAGTGTATGAGAGTGTATAATAGAAAACTCACAAAAATGATTCCAGGAAGTGCTGCTTTACCTGGAGTACAGGTAGAGAACACAGATCTTTACAAAAAGCAGGACATGCAAAGGCTCTGTGGTGAAAGGAAGTTACGGTAACTGTGGGGTGTTAAAAGGCATTATGGGAGGAGCAAAGGGATTGAGGAGGGAGGCTGGTGAAGAGGAGGCCAGAGAGATTGACTGGTCCCTTCAGGAAGTTTTGTCTTTATCCTCAGAGTTGTGAAAATGAATAGAAATGTTGTTTTGTTTGATTTTTTTGTTTTCCATTTCAAAAATGCATCTTTATGGCTCAAATGTAAAGAATGAATTGAAGAGGGGCAGAGAGGATAGGGTAGATTAGTTAGGAATAACAGCAGAAATCTAGGTGAGATGCTGGTGCTAGTAAGTAGAGAGACAGTGGGGTACATGATGGGGAGTGCTCAGTTCAGAAGAATATCTAGTAGATTCACCCCCACAAGATTTAGGGTAGATTGCATAGTGAAGGGAGAAACAAAAAGCAGAGTCAGGCGTGATGTTTTTGTTTCTGGTATGCAGAATAAAAACAAGTGTGTGACTTACTCAGGTGTTAGGGAACACCCGATGGTACAGAGAGTATTTAGAGTTTGATTTTCTACCTGTTGAAATAGAAGTGAAGGTGTTAGGCAAACAGCTGGAATTCATGATCTAAAAAAGAGGTTTAAATTGAAGATACAAATTGCTTAGTCATCTGACTCACTGAAGTTCTAGGAGTAAAACAAACCATCTAGGAGGGGAAAATAAAGTGAGAAAAGTAATGTGACACTTCAACAATGTCCATGGTGATGGGTGGAGAAAGATAGACTTTGAGGGACATCACAGAGTGACTGAGATGCAGGAGTAAAATCAGGGCTGCACCGGACCACAGAAACCGAGAAGATGATATTGTATGAAAGAAACAGACACCAATTCTGAAGTTTTTGAGAAGATAACAGGTATTGGACTGTATTTTGGAACATGGAAGTTTGGAGCACCTCAGAGGAGCTGTTTTGGTGGCATTGTGTAAAGGAATTCAGACTGCAGTGATGAAAAGGAATAAGCACAAGGCCAGGCAACAGGGATTGCAAAGGGTGGCACAACATGTCTCAGTAGTGACAAGAAAGCGCTGAGTGAGTGTTCAAATGAAGGTGTTGCGGTGGTGGAGCTCATCATGGTTGTGATTAATGCAAGACCCTTGGCTATGTTTCAACGTCAATAGGCAGAATCCAGTTGAAAAAGAATAGAGAAATGCACTATATGAAAGGTAAAATAAAGAACTAAAGTTTCTGAGATCTATAACACTAATAGTGAGTGGGACTATCTTGAAATTGAAAAATGGACAGTTTGATTTTTTATTGTAATGGGAAGGGTGGAAAAGAGGATGAGTGCATATAATGAGAGAGGTACTGTCTTCTGTTAGTTTCTCTAAAATAAGAACCAAGATCAGCTTCAGCTAGAGAGAAGAAGGAGGCTTTAGAAAAGATTTGAGAAGGTTTGAAATCACTGCTATGCATAGAGGAACAATGAATTGACTAGGTAAATGTATTTGGATTTGGGGTCAGTGTCAAACATCCATTTGAGTAAAGTATGAAATTGTAGTGGAAACCATTTGCACTGTGACTTCATCCAGCAGTGCTGGCCGCTTAAGTCTGGGCATTGGATTATTTCTAAAGTTCCAGAAGAAAGAGGCTGGGATTTGGGGTAGTGGGAAGAAGGTTTTTGAAATGTTACATTATGGAACTTTAGCTGGATACTAAAACAAAAAAGGAAGAAAGCTGATGAATTTGACAAGATGGTAGAGACATCAACTCATTAAAAGAGTGAAGTTGGAGAACAGTTGATATTGGAATAGTTACAAAAACTGTAAGAAGTGTTTATAAATGTAGGTTTAAATCAGTGATTTTGTCATATTTAAATGATATCATAATCCCACAATTATGTCTGTTGACAAGATCCAACATGTGATTGTGAAAGACTAAAGTGGAACAAATACATATAATGCAGAAAACAGTGGGGAGGACGTGGACACCTTGGAGAGGCCTTGGGGAGGCCATCTGCAGGGACGCTGACATCATGGTACTGTAGCTTGGGTAACAGAGTGAGACTCTGACTTCAAAAGAAAAGAAAAATGTCATTATAAATCCTAGTTATGATCCAATGTCAGGACTATTCATGTGTCTGTTTCTCTGTTTTTTCTTCCTACTTGCTCCAACATATCTCCTTCAAATTCCTTTGTAGTATTATTGTCAAATATATTGCAATATATGAATATACAAAATAAACTGCAAATATGTACAATATATAAAAGACAACCAATGGTACAGGGTTATAATTAATGGTTTAAAGAATTTTATGTTTCTTAAAGAAGTTGAGAGAAGAAAAAATATATATGTGTAGTATTTTATATTTACCATTTTCTTTTCTCTTCATTTCATCCCATGCATTGAAGCTATTTGATTTTATTTCCTTTCAGCTTATAGGCCTTAGTTTATTATTTTACACAGAAAAAAATCTGCTTGCAAAGAATTCTGTCAGATTTTTTTACTTTTATATTTAAATGATAAATTCACTGAATATAAAATTTTTAGTGGCCTGTTTCTTTCTTCTTTCTCTTTATTTTTTTTTTTTTGTATTTTAAACATATCTTCAAATCACTATTTCTGATTATAAGTGATCAATTAATTATGCTATTGATGAACTGCATGAGATAAATTGTTTTTGTTTGTTGCTGTTTTGTTTTGAATTTTGCTCACTTCAATTGCTGTTTTACAACTTTTATAATTTTCTCTTTCTTTTTTGGTTATGACATTCATAGGTGAGTGTCTCTTTCTATTTATCCTATTCAGGTTTTGTTGAGATACTTGGATGTGTGGAAATAAATTCGTGGAAAGTTTTTTTAATAATCAAATACAAGATTACATAGTCTGACAATTAAGTTCCCAAACTTGTCCTAGAACGGTGCTACACTCCTCACTGCTGAATATCACTATAGTCACCTTCAAAGTATTCCCTTTGGCAAGCCATGCACTGTCATCAGAGCCACCCTTGAAAGAGATTTTGGAACTCTGTTCCTGTAATGGCCATCAGAACTGTTGTCGTATTACCCTTGATGTCATGAATGTCATCAGAATATCTTCCTTTCAATATTTCCTTTATCTGTGGGCAAAGAAAAATGTCACTGGAGCTAGATCCGGTAAGTAGAGAGGGTGTTCCAATACAGTTATTTGTTTGCTGGCTAAAAATTCCCTCACAAACATATCATGATGTAGGAGCCATGAGTTAATGGCAAAAATTTCAGGTTGTTTTCATCTACCTTTTTCATTCAGCCTTTTCATCACTTCCAAATAGTAAATTTGGTTAACTCTTTATCCCATTGATATAAATTTATAATGAATAATCCCTCTGATACCAAAAAATGTTACCAATATCATTTTGACTCTGGATTTAGACTGATTGAACTTTTTGGTCGTGGAGAATTAGCTGGCTTTCATTTTGCAGTTTGACACTTTATTTCAGAGTTGTACTGATACATACATGTTTCGTCACTGGTGATAACACAGCCCAAAACATCATCTTGCCTCTCCAAAAGTCTTGGAAAACTTCAGTTGTCCTTTGCTTTTATTCATTGGTGAGCTCCTTTGGGCATTTGGGACCATTTTTACACATACCATTTTTTATACCAAGATTTTCCTAACTGTTTCTATATAAGTGTTTACTTGGTTTACTGCGTATAACACAGTCAGTTGATGATTTTGACCAATTTGATGAATTTTTGCAATGTTTTAATCAGTACAGCTAATTACTGGCCCCTCTGAATTTTTTTCATCATCAGTGATGCTTTCCCCTCCTCAGAAACACATTTAATCCATTTGTTTACTATCATTTTCATCATGGCATTATCTCCATCAACTGGGACTAATATGTCCCTAATTTCACTTTTATTCTTGCCAAGTTTAACAAGAAATTTAATGTTTGTTCATTGCTCTAATTCAACCTCTGACATTGTCACTGTGCACACAACACAAAATAATGAACACTGACTCAGCAAAACACCACCATATGTCAATATGAGCACAGCTGTGAGACACAGATATATCAAGGTTATGAAACCTTACTGAACTGTTTGTACAGTGCCACCAAATTAAGCATATGGTGGTAAGTTTGAGAACCTAATGTTACACCTTCTATGTAAAATTTGGGGCCATTTTAACTTCAAATATTTGAAGTTAAATTGTTTCACACATTTTAGTATGGTTGATATTGTCCTAAATGACCCTGGAGTTCTGCTCATTTATCTTCAATACTTTTTCTCCTTGTTCTTTAGATTAGATTTATATATTGAACAATATTCAGATACATTGATTCTTTCTGCTTGCCCCTCAAATTTGCTATAGAGCTTCACCGGTGATTTTTTGTTGTTGTTATTAACTTTTCAATTTTAGAATACACATTTGGCTCATTTTATACATTCCCACTTCTTCACTAAGTTTCTCTATTTATTAAGCCATTGTCATCATATCTTGTTTTAATCCTTTGAACAAACTTATAGTACCTGCTTTGAAGTCTGTTAAAACTGACTCAAAGTGAGTTATAATTAATTGCCTTTTACCTAAATATGAGTCACACTTTCCTGTTTCCTTTATGTCTCATAATTTTGTTTAAAACTGGATATTATATACTGGGAATGCCAAAAATGTGTATACATTTTAAGAGATGTCATCTGTGTGTTAATTTTCAAAGTTGAATTGAATTACTATAGCATTTGGTATTAATCAAATGAATGCTAGCATCACCGTGCAATCATCATGAATAGGATAGCTTTCTCTCCTAAAAAGTGTATATAGTTTTGGCACCCTCTTGTAGATGTGTATGTGTGTATACATATATATGCCTAAATATAAATATAAAGATATATTGTGTGTATACATTGTATATATATTGTGCACATATTATATACATATGTATAATATATATAGTATGTATATATAATATATATATGTAGAAACTATATTCTGTCCTTTTTTAGATTTTTTTTTTAATTTTGGTAACTTATCTGTACTTAAATTACCAAATTTGTCTCCCTTGCAGTGTATGACTATTGATACCTCTGCTCAGCTTTTTATAATAATTCTTATTTTTTAATTTGGATCCCAAGGCATTGCCCCTGCATTGGCAATGCCCTTTTAGTAGTCAACCAATGATTTTGATACAATCAATATATATATTGAAATATATATATTTTTTATTTGTTTGCAGTTCCAGACTGGGGCTGGGTTTGAACCCACCACCTCTGGCATATGGGGTCAGCACCCTACTCCTTTGAGCCACAGGCACCACCCAAAAGTTGTATTCAAATATTTTAAGCCCCTTAGGTTTTCATCCTCCACACATGGATTTACGGGCGAAAGGGTAGGAAGTACATTCAAAATAGCAGCCAGGTGCCAAGACTCCCTTGGATTTTACTTTTTGTTAGACTTTCTCAAGTCTCCCCAACTTGTTTTTATAATTTCACAGTCAGGCTGCAAGATGTGTAGAACTTATCTCAGCCATTCTATTACTCTCTAATTTCCAGGATCTCTGTGCTGAGTGTCTATTGTTCTGCTACTGTCTTAGTTCATTTTGTGCTGCTATAACAGAATACCATAGCCTGGGTCATTTATAAAGAACAGAACTTTAATTTCTCACAGGACTTGTGGTTGGGAAGTCTCAGATCAAAGCACTGACATCTGGTGATTGCCTTCTTGCTGCCCACTTTAGAAGGGAAGTGCACCATGTTCTCATCTGACAGAGGCAGAAGGGCAAAGAGGCCAAATGGAAATAAACTTACCCTTTTGTAACATCACTCATCCCACCCATGAAGGCAATGACCTTGTGTCTTTATCACTTCCTAAAGGTCCCACCTCCTAATAAGTTCACAAAACAACCAAATTTCAACATGGATTTCAGAGGAGACAAACATTCAAACCACAGCAGCCACTCACCCCCAATGGAAATCCAAACTCAAATAAGCCAAGTATCATTTTTGCTTACTTTTTTTCTACCACATTTGTCCTTATTGGGTGAAAAAAGTAAAAGGTGTTCACCCCAGTCTTAAAGTCTGCCCTTTGTGGAAAAGAGAAAAAAAGCTGTCGATTTTTTGTAGCCAGCTCCAATATGTTAAAATTTCATTTGTCAATGGCAAGGGTTGTAAAGGGACACATTCAGATGTGATGGAGCCATGTGCACAAATATCGAAGACTCCTATTGTTTCAGCTGAAGCTCTAGTGGTTTGTTTACTGGTCATTTACATTTCTTGTTTTGAGAAATCCTTGTTTGTAGCTTTTACTCATTTTCCTATTGCACTGTCTGTTCTTTTCTGTTTTCTTTCTTTCTTTTTTTTTTTTGAGACAGAGTCACACTATGTCACCCTTGGTAGAGTGCCGTGGTGTCACAGCTCACAGCAGCCTCAAACTCTTGGGCTTAGGCCATTCTCTTGCCTCAGCCTCCCAAGTAGCTGGGACTACAGGTGCCCACCACAATGGCCGGCTATTTTTTTGTTGTAGTTGCCATTGTTGTTTGCTGGGCCTGGGTTGGGTTCGAACCCA
>CAUYON010131579.1:0-12200 GCA_963573935.1 Arctocebus calabarensis
TTTTTTTTTGTAGAGACAGAGTCTCACTTTATCGCCCTGGGTAGAGTGCCGTGGCGTCACACTGCTCACAGCAACCTCCAGCTCTTGGGCTTAAGCGATTCTCTTGCCTCAGCCTCCCGAGTAGCTGGGACTACAGGCACCAACACAGCGCCCGGCTATTTTTTTGTTTTGCAGTTCGGCCGAGGCCAGGCTTGAACCCGCCACCTTCGGTATATGGGGCCGGCGCCCTGCTCGCTGAGCCACAGGAGCAGCCCAAGGCCACATTTTTAAGAGCTAATCCTGTTATCTGAGCATCGGGAAGAAGCTGGTGGCCTTTCTGGGCCAAATGGGCTGATCTAAACAGTATTGCACAGGTTAACCCAGATAATTTTTCCCGTTTCTCCTTTGCAAAGGGGGGGTTTCAGGGAGGACCGAGAAAAGGAGGGTGAATAATTAAGTGCCTAAGTACACGGCGGCCAGCGGGAGGCCTCCCCCATGGCCCTGCTTTCCAGCCGCAGGTCATTATTCCTCCTCGCTGAAACCAACAGGAAGGAATGGTGCATGCATTTCCTTTCTTCTTCACTTCCCCACACATCCTGTTTTTTCTCAGGTTGGGGCGTTTGAGTCTGCCTGGTGCAAAAGCTCCCCGCTCCAGGTCTGGCCGCTCCCAGGGCTGCTTTGCTGGAGGGTCTGCCTTCTCTCCAAATCCCAGGCAGCTGCCAGTGAGCAGAGCTTACTGATAAGTCCACGCAGGAGTCTCGGTCAGAACCTCAGAGGTGACACGTCCTGGTCACTCTCTGCACAGCCACCTGGCTTTATGAAGTGAGACCGATCGATCGGCAATAATTGCAAGATACCTTGCTCCCATCTAAAAACAGTCAGCCGCTCCCAACAGCCTCAGCGTTAGGAACACTCAGGTTCTATTTTATTTATGAAACGTACAGCAGTGCGCCAGAGTCTCCGCTGCCTTTCCCTCCTGTGACTCCACTCCAGATTTTTCCCTTTTTTTGAGACAGAGGCTCAAGCTGTCGCCCTGGGTAGAGTGTTGTGGTGTCACAGCTCACAGCAACCTCCAACTCTTGGACCTGGGGGATTCTCTTGCCGCAGCCTCCAGAGTAGCTGGGACTACAGGCGCCTGCCACAATGCACGGCTATATTTTCCTTTAGTTTTGCAGTTTGGCCGGGTCCGGGTTTGAACCCGCCATCCTCAGTATATGGAGCCGGCGCCCTACCCACTGAGCCCCAGGCACCGCTGCAGATTTTTCCTTTGATTCCTGTCTCCAAGGTCCCATTGTGCAGGTGATACTAATTCTCACGAAATGAGACCAGGTAAAGAAAGTTACCTGGCTCTCTGATAACCATCTTGTGTGCAGGCAGATACAGCACAGAAGAATAACTCCAAGAGTAACAAGAGTGAAAAGAACTAGGAGAGAAAAAACAGCTACACGGGAATTAGGCATGAGTGTCATGGCCCTCCCATGGCCAGCAGCCCAGTGCGCATGGGTAAAGCCCCACAGAGAGAATTGAGGACGTCGGGCGAATAATCCTGGGGACCAACTGGCTTCAAAAACATGAGGTTGGGATTTGCAGGTGCTAATGCCAATCACAGTCACACTTGGCCTCCGGCAAACACAAGTGGGCATTGGTGACAGATTATATTGCGCCATCCAAGGCCACAGAGAATGGCTTTGCTGAGGTATTCATTTTACTTCTGCCCTGATGACTTCCCTTTCCTGATAATTAGTCCCTTTTTTCTCTAGGAAGTGTCTGCTTCATTCCTTCCTGAACAGGAATTTGCCGCAGTAACCGCTTGCAAATCACGTGAGCTAAGTGCTGCGGTTACATCCGCGGATCAGACAGACAGAAATCCTTGACCTTGTGATTCTTACATCCTTAACTAATTCATTCCTCTGTCCAATCAGGAAAGAAAAAAAAAAAAGGACTAATAGAGATGTTGGAACATATTGCTAAAAAGTCACATTTAACAACAAATACAAGCTGGTTGGTGAAAAGCTTAAAAGAAACAGATGCTGGCTGGACCCAGTGGCTCACACCTATAATCCCAGAACTCTGAGAGGACGAGGATCCCTTGAACTCAGGAGTTTGAAACTAGCCAGAGGAAGAGCACAACCCCATCTGTACTAAAAATAGAAAACCTACCCAGGTGTTCTTTTTTTTTTTTTTTTTTTTTTGAAGTTTTTGGCCAGGGCTGAGTTTGAACTCACCACCTCCACCATATGGGGCCAGCACCCTACTCCTTTGAGCCACAGGCGCCACCCTACCCAGGTGTTCTGGAGGGCGCCTGTAGTCCCAGCTACTTGGGAGACTAAGGCAAGAGGATCACTTGTGCCTCAGAGTTTAAGGTTGCTGTGAGCTATGCCATCATACATTCTTGCCGGGAGCAACAGAGTGGACAGCTGTCTCCACAAAAACAAAAAAGGAAAAAAAGAGGCAGGTGTTGGCACGGATGTAGAGAGAAGGGACCAATTCTGTTTGTACTGCTGGTGGGACTGCAAAGTAGTAAAGTCTCTATGGAAAGAAGTATGGGGAGTCCTCAAAAAGCTAAAAGTAGCTTTGCTCCATTTGATCCCATAATCTCACTGCTAGGTATCTACCCAGAAGGAAAAAAAAAACATTTTACCATAAGGACATTTGTACTCGAATGTTCAACAGCAGCGCAATTCACAATTGCCAAGACTTGGAATCAACCCAAGTGCCCAGCAACCTATGAATGGATTAATAAAGTGTAGTATATGTATACCATGGAATATTATTCAGCCATAAAAAAGAAGGGCAACTTTATGTCTTTCATATTTACCTGGGTGGAGTTGAAGCACATTCTTCTTAGTAAAGTGTTTTCATTTCACAAAAATGGAAAAACAAGTATCCAAGGTACTCAATATAAAACCAGTCGATAAACAACTACTCTTTCCAATGAAAGAAACACAGTTAAATTCAAGAGAGGGGTGGGAAGAAGGGCGGGAGACTGGCGTGCTTCCACCTATGTGTGCAATGTAAGAGTATACAGCACTACTCCTTGGGTAGAGGGCTCAACTGCAAGTTGAACTTGACGTTAGAAATGCAAACAATGTAACCTAATCATTTGTACACTCATATTAATCTGAAATTTAAAAAAAAAAATGAAAAGCTTACAAGAAAAGATATGTTCCCTGCTCCTGGCACCATCCCCACCGCAGCCGCCTGGGCATGCTATCTCTCCACAAGACCCAGTCTGCCCTAACCTGAGGTGTTGGTAGCCCAGCTGCCCAAACAGGAAACCTTATATAATTCTGTAGCCCTGACCTTGGGCCCTGAATCTTCCCCTCCTGTAAACAGTCCATTCAATCCAGGAAGACCAGCAGCGCTGGCTGGGACACATTTTGAAAAATACACACATTGTTACAACTGTTGAAAAAAATCCCTGGGTCTTAGAGGAAGTGACAATATATCTGACTCAAGGGTAGATAATCACTTCATAAAGAGAACAAATGGAAATTTAATCGTAACAGATGAAACTGCCAGGGCAGTCACTTGTGTACATGGATGACTCAATAGCACCTGTTGGAAAGGCCGACAAAATGAGCCGTGAAATCCTGATCACATTCCCCAATGGAAGCAACACCCCTGCCTTGCAAATTAGTAAGCCTGTTGTTCTAAACATCCTGACTTTAACGTGTGTGCCCTAATTCCATGCAGGCTATGACTCACCTCAGCTACTGGTCAAGTGATTCTTACTCAGAGCTCCAGGATTTTAGTCCTTAGTATTAAAGAAAAGGTCTAGGCGAATACTAGCAAATGTCCGCCCACTTTGAAGATATTCCTTTGAAATTGTTGATCTTAGACCATGTACAGTGGCTCACACCTGTAATCCCAGCACTCTGGGAGGCCAAGGCTGGTGGACGGCTTGAGCTCAGGAGTTCAAGACCAGCCTGAGCAAGAGCAGAGACCCCTATCTCTACTAAAAGTAGAAAAATTAGCTGGGCATTGTGCCCGGCGCCTACCATCCCAGTTATTTGGAAGTCTGAGACAGGTGGATCACTTGAGCTCAGGTTGCTGTGAACTAGACTGGGGCCATGATTCTGCCTCAAAAAAAAAAAAAAAAGAGAGAAAGAAATTATTGATTTTAGTCAACTAGTTTGACATATGGTAACCTTCAACTTAGAATATTATTGAACTTTTTTCCAAGCTTCATTAAAAGTCCACATTAGAAGTCTCGGACCTCAACCCCCGGACCAAGGCCTTCCCCCAAACATCATCATTTAATTTCCTCTAATTTAGTTAATTAATGGAACTCTCCGGAACAGTGACTTTGATCTAAAGCTTTCTTAAGTTTCCAGTTAACATTTCCAGAGGGAGACGGAAAAGGTGTCCTCTCCTCTTGACTCCCAGCCGCTCACCGAGACTGTCACCCCTCCAGAGGACGCAGTATGGAGGATGGAAGACCTTAGGAGAAGAAGACAAGTTAAAAATACTGCCTTTGGCATTTGGGGCTTGCCCCACACAGAGATAAAAGAATTAAGGTTGGGCTTTGCGCTAGCTGGACCTGCAGTCTGGAAACCCTAAATCATCCTTGCACACAGCCCAGCAGTACAAGTTAGAAATGCTTCTGGCCTGAGAAAAAGGTGTCCATATACCAAGTATAAATTCAGATTAAAATGGAAAATATCCCCTATTTCTGGGTTAGCATGACTGCCATCCACCCAACTCTTGCCTGTGCCTGGGATATGAAGAGAGGGATTAGATTAAAAAAAATCGCTATAGCAGTTCTTGCTTTTTAACTTGCCACGCTAGGAAATGTTCCCCTAGCTACCATTTAAAAAACAAAACCAAGAAATAATCCACAGCCCAACTCAGAGATTTTACAGTGCAACTACGGGAGAAATTCTTGTTAAATTGATACGTTAAAAGCAAGCCATTCTGAGCCTTGACTTCCACTGTTGATGCTTTGGGGAAGACAAATCCAGCCAAGACCTCCAACCCCGCTTCCTCCCACGGCGGGACTTACCTGGGAGTTGAACGCCGGATTATAAAAGTACACACAAGGTGTTCCAAGATCTGGCCACAGGGGGACGCTCGAGAGCAGGATTGCCAGCCGAAGCGCTTTCAGTTTCAGACTTTTGGGAGGGAGGGAGGGAGGGAGGGAGTGTGGGGGTGGTGGGGAGAGATAACTGGCTTGAACAAAAGTTCCCTGAAAGTATGCCACTTGCCCTTTTATAAGTCAAAGGTTGCCACGTTACCTGTTGCCAGGTTCCCAAGTGTGCTTGTGTAAAATGTGGGCGAGAAAGGCCCACACTGTCCTACGGCTCGGTAGGTTTCAAGCTCTTTTGACCGGGCTGGCGCTGACATTTGGAGGGCAGCTGCCCGGCCGGCCTGCACATTGTTTGGTTGTAGTTCTAAGGGAGGAGTGGCTCCGGCTGACATCATTTCCAGGCACCAAGTGCCTGGGGCTTTTCTTTCTTTCTTTCTTTTTTTTTCTTTAATGACTCTAACTTTCTGATCCCTCCCTCTCTGGATTTTGTACAGTGCATGCACTGTGCAAAACAACCTCACCTCAGGAAGCCCAAGTTTTGTAGCAACTTGTTAAAACAACGCGGGTGCCTCTTAAAAAAAAAGAAAAAAAAGTTGTGACTCTGAAACAAACCTTTCCATTCTTTCTCCTCTGGGAGAACAATGTTGTGTTTGATTACTGGCAGTGCTTTCTGAAAGATCTGTTCTCCCCAGAAGAGGCGGCGGCTATCAGTTGAATAGATCTCCAAGCCAGACATGCCCAGGCTCGGGCATTTGTCTGGCATTAGGAAGTGTCTGGAATACCAGTAACTACCAACTGGCGAGTCTTATGATTACAAGAGTTCTTACACTACCCTCCCTGTCCTGTGCACATTGCCCGTCCTCCCCCTGCACACACACACAAGCATGCTTTTTTCTACTGGAGCGGAGGAAAGTTGAGCTAGTCATGGCTGTGGCTTCTGTGCAGGATGTATCCAGCAGAGCAGACCCTGGGATGCCCCAAGCCACACAGAGGTGGGCTGAGAACCAGGGTTCTTACCCCACAGTCTCTGATCTCTGCCTTCTTGCCACTGACCACCACTCTTTGGGTGGCCTGTAAATGTGAAGCTGTAAATAGTTTGAAACAAGGTAGTGATTTTCCCGTGTGTACTTTGTTTTGTGGTGTTTCTCTCATTCTGCAGTCTTTGAAAAGTGGCACGCCTTGTTGACTACACCAGATTCTTGTAGGGTGCAGAGTGCTCTGTATTGACTGCATTAGGCTTTACTGGAGGGTGTTGATTGGGTTGGGAGGGATAAATAGAAGCAGTTTGATTTAAAGAAAAGATAGGATTTGGAGCCCTGAGCACTCTACTGCTTAGTAGCTATGAACTTAGGGACATTGATGGCCTGCTCTGACCCTTCATATTTCCATCAGTCAGATGGGAACATGAGACCCATGTCTATTAAATTCTTAGCACAGCGTCTGGTGCAGAGTAAGGATTTGCCGTCTGCTGATTGGGGAAACCTAGTCAGGGCATGTCAGGGTCTGGATTAGTTCTCATCTCATCCTTTTGGTTTTGTTAGTTGGGTTTGTGCTTTTTCCCAGTGGAGGCTTTGAGCCAGACCACTGATTTGCCTGGGACTCCAGCCTGTGTGGCACGTCACCGTGAGAAGCAGGACCTCCTGGATTCATGAAACATGGAACTTCTGGGCCTGCTTGGCTGGAACAGGCAACAACAAACTTGTCTGTTAGCGTTTTTGCTGCCATCGGTGCCAAACGCTTTCCCTGATGCCAGAACGTTCGTCACTGCTACCAAGCAGCCTGTGCGAGCCTCTTCCCTGGCCTCCTCCTTCGGTTTCGCTCTTCAGCTGTTCAGCTTCTCTCTCCCGGGGACCCTACTTCTCAAATTCTTCTCTAGATTTCACTCGCACATGTATTCGTAAACCATGGAGCTCCAGTTTGAGAGAATCTTGTCACTTAGCTCAGCTCCCTATCACATGTTGATGTAATATCATCACTTCCCAGCCAAAAGATAAGCTTGTCTGTGCTTGAACACCTCCAGAAGCTGGGAACTCCCTTCCCAAGGAGGCCCTTGTGTTCCATCTATGGACAACTGATAACTACAGAATTATTCTTTTCTTTTTTTTTTTTGTGGAGAGTCTCACTTTATCGCCTTTGGTAGAGTGCCGTGGCATCACACAGCTCGCAGCAACCTCCAACTCCCGGGCTTAGGTGATTCTTTTGCTTCAGCCTCTCGAGTACCTGGGACTACAGGTACACACCACATGCCCAGTTATTTTTTTTCTCGAGTACCTGGGACTACAGGTGCACACCACACGCCCAGCTATTTTTTTTGTTTTGCAGTTCGGCCAGGGCCAGGTTTGAATCTGCCACCCGTATATGGAGCCGGGGCCCTACTCTCTGAGCCACAGATGCTGCCCTACAGAATTGTTCCTTATGCCTCTTGAGCTTGTACCTTTGTGGTTTCCCTTGGGGGCTTGTACAGAACAAGTCCATGCCATCGCCTAAGCCAATAGTCTTCCAAATAATTGAAACCCCCCACACACACACCGTCTTCCTTCTCTTCCAGAGGAAACATCACTTCTCCTTAAACTATTCCCCATAAGATACAGTTTTTATGTCCTCAGAGCACCTTGCAAATTCTTCTTAAAGAGAAGTGCCCAGAATGAGGTGCCTCAACCTCCTGAGCAGCTGGGACTACAGGCGTGCACCACAACTAATTTTTCTATTTTTAATAGAGATGGGGTCCGGCTCTTGCTCAGGCTGGTCTCAAACTCCTGAGCTCAGGCAATCCACCCATCTCAGCCTCCCAGGGTGCTAGGATTAAGAGGTAAGCCAGTTTGCCTGGGCCCCTACCCTATTTCTAGTTACACTTGCCTTTTCTGAAATAGGCTTTTTTTTTTAAGTTTTTGGCTGGGGCTGTGTTTGAACCTGCCACCTCCGGCATATGGGGCTAGCGCCCTACTCCTTTGAGCCACAGGTGCTGCCCTGAAATAGGCATCTTATCTGACATCAAAACCCCATTCTGTATTTTTCTACAGCAGTCTCTTCATGTCCCCAATTTAGAGTCTTTCAAGTTTCTTTTTTCTTTTAGCCTCTTCACATGATTTTGTTTTCCAAAGTAGCCTGTGGTTTCAAGTTACCTCTTTATATGGTCCTAAAATTACTTTCAATGTCTCTGCTCTGTTCCTCTAATTTGCAAAGTTCTCTATCACTGCTTCTCAAACAACGTTTGATGAGGGACCAGTCTGTTCCTTTGATCTTCAGTCAGTTGCAGATCAATGCTTTGGTAAAAGAATTATTGAATAACTAGAAAAAGGAAATTAGAAAACAAAGACATGTGAAAAACAAGCCTGTAGTTTTCTTTTTATTAGATTCAACAGACAAAACACTCCGTAAAGTTTCTTTAAAAGTTTCTAAAAGCTTACTCTCAATTTTCAGAGAATCTCACCATGTACTATGACAGTCTGAGAACTGGCACAGCGCCAGTCTTGGTTTCTGCAGACCTCACTTTGAACAACACTGCTCTGAACAAAGGGACGGCTGAACGTGCTCTCTAGGGGGAAACTTGTTGATTTACAGCCTTTGCCAATTTTCATAGTGTAAATATACCAACGTCAAGTTCAAGTTACCAGGGAAATGTAAGGGAACACAATTGACTTCAGCAAGCTGGTAAGAGACAGTTCCAGCACCCTTTTATCTACCCGATCAGATTTTTTAAAATCTTCTTTTTAATAAAGCCCTTCCTTTTGAAGACTTGTTAAACAGCTACAGTTCAGCTGGACCAAATGTAGAGAACCTTGCCCTCAGCATATTGGACAGTGATCTGAGGCAGGCCTTGTCTTTTTGGTGGTCTTCAGCTCAGTGAGATGAGACCATCTGATACGATGCACAGCAAATCCAAGGTCTCTTGTGGGTTCTGTACAGAAGCTGCCACCTGTCAAGGCTTCTCACATCACAGCTGGCTTTGTGCTTGATAAGAATTTCTGATAAAATGTTTACAACAAAAAGACGTTGACTACTGACAACTGTGTCTATATCTGCTTAACGCATTTATTGTCCTACTGTGCTTTTATTTATAGTTTCTTTGGGGCTTGTTCTCTAATATTTGAAAGCATCTCTAAAATCCAGTAATTACAAACTGCTTAATAATTTCTCTGTATAACCTTATGGTACATGACTCATTACTGTAGCTAGTAAAAGCTTCAGAATAAACAGGTACAAAAAGTGGATTTGATGCACGTTTGTGTTGTGGCCACCTGATATACGTGTACTCTTGATCACGAAGGATACCTGAGCGACAAAGGAGTCGGCCAGAAAACCTTCACCACTGTCGAGTGAAATGATTCCTGGCCTTCCTGAGGCTTTCAACACTGACACCATCTTTCAATGCAAATGCAGACACTATTGAGCAGATAGCTAGGAGATGAAATGGGAATTTGTGCTCATTTGTTTTCTCTGTAATATCTTTTTTTTTGCAGAGACAGTCTCACTTTATCACCCTCAGTAGAGCGCTGTGGCATCACAGCTCACAGCAAGCTCCAACTCCTGGGCTTAGACAATTCTCTTGCCTCAGCCTCCCGAGTAGCTGGGACAACCAGCACCTGCCACAACGCCCGGCTATGTTTTTTGTTGCAGTTTGGCCAGGGTCGGGCCTGAACCCACCACCCTCGGCATATGGGGCCAGCTCCCCACTCATTGAGCCACAGGCGCCACCCCTCTATATCGTTTAAAAAACTTTTTATAACTTCTTAACTCAAATGTAGAACACCAACCTCTGATCTCTCTGGGCTCTGCTTTATCAACTGAATGAAAATTGGGTTGCTGAAGTCTGCACCTATCCTTCTGCTGACTCATTAGAAGTCTGCTTTTCTAGATTTCACACATATTCATAAACCATAAGAGCTCCAGTTTGCCTTTTACTTCACCTCCCTATCTGGTGCTGGTACAATTTCTGTAATTTCTCAGCCAAAATATGAGCTCATCTGTGCTCGAACCCCTCCCAGGGCTGAGAGCCCACGGCCCAGTGAGACCCTCTGTTCCATCTGTGGAATGTAATGGAATCTTTTCAGCCAATTTTTCACTTAGGTTGTATGTCAGGACCCAGAGAAGAAAAAGAAATCATTTTATTTGAAATGAACAGATGAACATATCCAGGAGAAGGAAAGCAAAAGTAATGATTAAAACACATTTCTTTTCCAGGTTCCACGTGCATTTTTAAATTATTCTTTTTGAGAATTTTACTCTTAAACAAGTGGGGTGTTTCACGGACTCTAAGAGCCGCTCACTTTCTCCTTCTGTTGACCCGACAAGGTTCACTGGCTCCTGTCTCCCCATTTCTTGGGCTCTATCCACCATATGCTTGTTGGTACTCGCGCTCTCTCAGCAAGTTCTAAATACCTGGTGTGAATCTAGAGAGTTGAACTTAAGAAAGAAAGAAAGTCACCTTTAGGGGAGAAAGAAGGGTTTAGAGCTTAGCCTGCAAAGCTAGGGGGAAAAAATGGTTTTCAGGAAAATTGATGGATTTTGTTGTATGAGTTTGCAAAAGAACTGGGAATGAAGGAGAAAATTGTAAGAAGTGTGGACTTCCTTTTCTCTCCTTCAAAAGGTAACCTTAAACATGTGAATACATTTTAAGTTCCTATTTGGTAACTGGAGGACAAGTCCACTGGAGAAGAACCACCTAACAAAGCCCTTCTGACATGGCACCGTGGAAGACAGTTCTCATCCTGTGTTCAGCCCCACTGTTCAAAGTGGGGCGATCTCAAATTCGTATCTCCTTGGGTCCCTATGGACTGGACCAGCCTGTTGGAGAAGCCATGTTCCCGTTATTCTCCCTGTCCAACCTAACCCTAGTAAATTTCCAGCACTAGTGTTTCTGTACTGGAAGTCCTAGTTGGCCAAGGTACCCAGAGTTATCCCCACTGATACTGAAGAGCTGATAAGAGGGGGTGGGCCCAGAGCACCAAAGGGAGGCTTGGGTCCCCCAGTCCGGTCAACACTGGAAATATGTGGCCTGTTCCTCGTCCCTGTCCCACTGCTGTCACCACACTTCTCACAGGACAGCAGGATTTTCACCATATATGTGCGTCATTACAAAAGTTTTGAAATACACAAAAATCAAGAGACATAAACAAACAAATGAAGCCCTCCCAGCAACACTGATAAGCCAAGCAAATTGAATTGGCACGGATGAATCAGAAAGGGCACTGTCAGCTGGGTTTCTTGGAAGTAAATAATGGACCATAGCACAAAGTTTTTGTAGTGACCCATGTATCACTACAAAGGGAACAGCATTAGATTTGGCTGAGTCATCCAGCTTTGTTTTGTTTTCTTTTGTTGCTTTGTTTTGTTTTTTTTATTTGACACAGAGTCTCACTTTATCACCCTTGGTAGAGTGCTGTTGCATCGCAGCTCACAGCAACCTCTGACTCCTGAGCTGAGGCCATTCTCTTGCCTCAGCCTCCTGAGCAGCTGGGATTACAGGCGCCCGCCACAACGCCCAGCTATTTTTTGGTTGCAGTTTGGCAGGGGCAGGGTTTGAACCTGCCACCCTCGGTATATGTGGCCGGTGCCAGTTTTGATTTTACACACAGCAAGTAGAAACTGGGGCGAGTCAACAAGAAGCAATAAATAGCCAGGCCTGGTGGCAGCACTCTGGGAGGCCAAGGCCAGTGGATCCCTGGAGCTCAGGAGTCTGAGAACAGCCTGAGCAAGAGCAAACCCCCTGGCTGGGCGCCTGTGGCTCAACGGGCTAAGGCGCCAGCCACGTACACCTGAGCCGGCGGGTTCGAATCCAGCCCGGACCCACCAAACAACAATGATGGCTGCAACCAAAAAAAATGGCCGGGCGTTGTGGCGGGCGCCTGTAGTCCCAGCTACTTGGGAGGCAGAGGCAGGAGATTCGCTTGAGCCCAGGATTTGGAAGTTGCTGTGAGCTGTGTTGCCGCAGCACTCTATCCAGGGTGACGGTTTGAGGCTCTGTCTCAAAAAAAAAAAAAAATAAGAGCAAGCCACCCGTGTGACAGGTGCCTATAGTCTCAGCTACTCTGAGGCTGAGACAGGAGGATCCCTTGAGACCACAAGTTTAAAGTCACTGCCACATACTCTAGTCTGAGCAACGAAGTGAGGTTCTGTCTTGAAAAAAATAAAACAAAAAGAAGCAACAAATAAACCAAAAGGTGAGACGTTTGATGTTGGAATGTGTAATTTA
>CAUYON010131584.1:0-15264 GCA_963573935.1 Arctocebus calabarensis
ATCTACCCTTAACAGAGCTTTTTTTATTACAGTGCTAAAATGATTTCTGATAAAATGGTCCCTAAATCAACTAGAATGCTAAAAATACAGGAATGAAAGAATAAGCAGAGTACTCATGATGCCTTTGAGAAAAATCAAAACATGTAGGGTGACCTAGTTTCCAAAACAATAAGTAGTATTGTAATATTAAAGGAGAACTGTTCCAATCATTAAAAAGTACTTATTAAGTACTGCTTTTTACAGTTATGACAACAGTTTCTTTCTATGCATATAAATCAAGGAACCAAGTATCTGTAGCCATGGAAATGTCTAACTAGAAATATTTATATTGGATTCTGAATATAAAATGTCCCTGGGGTAGAAATCTTATGCCTGGTGCAGCATAATTCCCAAGTATACTGTTGACCAGGGGGAAAAACGTAATAAAAAATGATAATTTAAAAAAAAAAAAAAGAAAAGAAAAGGAACGATTAGGTAACACTCCACCTTTACACTCTAGGGAAGTGGCCGCACACATCGGGTGGAGGGAGGCGGACTGCACGAGCTGAGAGTCCGCAAACCCTCATGAAGGTGAGACGCGACCCAGTCGCAAACTCCCTCCTGCCCTCATAGCCCCCAGAGGGCAGACCCAAACGCTCTCCGTCCTCCAAACCTCCGCTCTCCGCTGAGACTTCTTTTGCGCTTACTCGAACTGGGTCTTTTCGAGCCCCGGGCATATACCTGGAGACTTTCGGAAGGACCCAAAAGAAGCCTTTGAAAAGTCTCAAACTACCCCGAAGGTAGCGGAGCCATCCCACTCTAGGGGAGCAGACGCGCCCCCGACCGCGCAGAGCGTCGGAACTACACTTCCCAGAATCCCCCGGGCCCCGCCTGCGCTGAAGTTCCCACGATTCCTCTGAGCGTTTGGTCCGCGTTTCCCCGCGTGCCAAAGCGGAAGCGTTGAGACCACACAGAGCCCCTTGACTACGCTTCCTGCAATGCCGGAGGGGTACTAAGCTCATAACCTCGAGCGCCTGGCCAATGATGTGGACTGTTGAGAGGCGTCCTTCCCTCTCTCTCCTTGAGTCCTAGAGTGAAAACATTGTTTAGACAAGACTTCCTGAAGCCTAAAGGCCTCCAATTATAACAGGAGTGTTAATCAGAAAGGGAACCAGCGAGGGGCTGTTACGCTGCCAGGAGACTGCTGAAAGGAGGCTAATGGTCAGTACAAGTTGGCAATGTGAGACTAAAAGTAAGAGTTTAAAAACTGGAAGAAGTAGAATGGCTTGGGTGGGGCAATGAGGAGTAATGAAGGTACCAGCTCCTGCTCGGGATGCTGTGGAACCACTGGTTTGGCAGGAAAAGCAACCACCATTTGCGAGGGCCAACAGGGAAGCTATGTTCTCATGTTAAAACTTAACTACCTTTAAAGTTTTCGTGGCTTTAATATTCCTACTTTAGACATAGAAAACGGGCTGGGCGCCACATGCTCCGGGTCTTGTGGGTTTGAACCCGGGCTGGGCCTGCTAAACAAACAAACAACAACAAAAAAAAAATAGCTGGGCATTGTGGCGGGTGCCTGTAGTACCAGCTACTCGGGAGGCTGAGGCAAGAGTTGGAGGTCACACATAGCTGGGATGACACAGTACTCTACCAAGGGTGATAAAGTAAGACTCTATCTTAAAAAAAAAAATAAGATTTGTATATTTCTTACAAATTTGCCTAGATTAGTTCATAGTGCCTCCTCACCAGGTCCAATCATCAATGTACCATTGCACAATAAGAATTCACTCACTGCCAAAAGGTGTGCTTAATTCTCTTACTGAATACACAGTCACTCGCGTTCGTGCCTATACAACCCTGTGGAGAACCCTGAAGTACAGCAGTGTCCCTTGTCACCCAGAACTGGCCAACCCTTTATCAAAAAGATTGTGGATTTGTAAACTGGACAGGTCTTGGAATTTATTTTTAGGCTTTAACTGGGTTAGGTTGTGGATGGCAATGTGGAAGAATAAGGCCAAAGGAACTGAAGCAGAAGAGGGCACCCTTTTGAAGTACTTACATTAATTGGATTTTTATGAGATGTATTTGTTAATGAGAATCAGTTAGGGGATTTGGATTGTGAAGTGTGGGCTGTAAGGCAGCAGGGCTACCACAACTTGGGGAAATGTTCAAGGAACCAACCCCAACGGCTGCTCCTTCTTGAACAACAACATTCTTTTAGGACAACAACATGCTTTCCTCCTCTGCCAAAAGTCACATGGCCCCTGCAAACTTTCCCTTTTATCTTTTGCTGGAAAAAATAGTAGCTTCTCCTCCCTAAGTTAATCTTTACCCTATGCATTAGATTCACATCAAACAAAACCTTGTAAAGATAATAATATTCCTTTGTGGCTTGGGGCCTGTAGCTCAGCAGCTAGGGCACCAGCCACGTAAACCGAGGCTGGAGAGTTTGAATCCAGCCCAGGCCTGCCAAACAACAATGACAACTACAACCAAAAAATAGCTGGGCATTGTGGCTGGCACCTGTAGTCCCAGCTACTTGGGAGGCTGAGGCAAGAGAATTGCTTAACCCCAAGAGTTTGAGGTTGCTGTGAGTGTGACACCACAGCACTCTACCCTGGGCAACAGCTTGAGACTCTGTCTCAAAAATATATATATATATTCCTTAGCCTAATTTCCCATTCAGTAAGCAACTTTGCTAAGATAAGTGACCTTGGTTAGATACTAGGTGTTTTCACAGTTCAGTGCTGCTGCAGCCTCAGCTGCATCAGCCCTCCCGGTCCCATCCTGTCTCTTGCATGAGTCTCTTGTGTTATTTATCTTTGTCTCTTGTGTGATTTATTTCCTCATTCTCCACCATTCCCACTCTGTGTGAAAGTGGATAAAGGAAAGATAGATGTGGATATTAAAGAGCATATATGATGCAGGGAGACCACAATGTGTATCATGAGCCACAAAAGTCTGTTGAACACAAAAGTACAGGCCTTGGAGAAAGGGACAAGAAATGTCTTACTGAAGCCTGAACTTTCCCCACAGAAACAATGTACAAAGGTCTGTAGGGGCAAATGAGCCCTGGCAAGATATGCTGGGAGCAACATGTGCTTCAGGCTCCCAATAAAAGAGAAACCATTTCTTGGGGTTGAGATAAGAACAACTTCTTTCTCCCCAGCTACCAATAAGGGTATGGCTTCAACCTGTTGTTCTGCAGGCACCTGGAGACTTAATTGCCTCTCCGTTGAAAACTGTGTGCATGGTCACACCTGCTGTTGGCTCTTACATACTGCTTCTAAGTCTAGTTCCTTGATCTATGAACTACATCCCAGATCCTTTCATGAGCCAGCACAAAGAAAAGTAACAAACTTGAGTGGGAATGATGGGGAACTGAGGAAATAAATCACACAAGAGATGAAGATAAACTACACAAAACACATAAATCAGAGAGGAGACAAAGAGATGGAATTTGGAGGACTAAAGCCGCTGAGGTTGCAACAGCGCTGAACTGTGGAAACGGCTTTATTATATAGTATCTAAAGTAGGTCACTTATCTTAGCAAAGTTGCTTACTGAGTGGGAAATTAGGCAAAGGAATATTATCTTTACAAGGTTTTGTTTCACGTGAATCTAACACATAGGGTAAAGATTGACTTTAGGGAGGAAAGCTGGAAAGCTACTGTGCTTTCCAGCAAAAGATAAAAGGGAAAGCATGCAGGGGCTACATGACTTCTGGCAGAGGAGAAAAGCATGTTCTTGTTCTAAGAGAATGTTGTTGTTCAAGAAGAAACAGCGGGGGGGTCGTTCCTTGTGGAGGCCTTGTCACATTACAGCCCATACCCCCACAAGATCCTTAGTTTATAAGCATTTTTTTTTTTTTGAGACAGAGCCTCAAGCTGTCGCCCTGGGTAGAGTGCTGTGGCATCACAGCTCACAGCAACCTCCAATTCCTGGGCTCAAGCGAGTCTCCTACCTCTGCCTCCCAAGTAGCTGGGACTACAGGCGCCCGCCACAACGCCCGGCTATTTTTGTTTGGGTTGCAGCCGTCATTGTTGGTTGGCAGGCCCAGGCTGGATTCGAACCCGCCAGCTCAGGTTTACATGGCTGGCGCTTTAGCCCGCTGAGCCACAGGCGCCGAGCCTAAACTGTTTTTTTTTTTTTTTTGTAGTTTTTTGGCCAGGGATGGGTTTGAACCCACCACTTCCGCAATACGGGGCTGGTGCTGCCCTACTCTGTTTAGCCATAGGCACTACCCACAGTTAAAAGTTTTAATATAGTATGTAAGCTATACTTAAGCTGTTTTATGAGATAAAGTGAAGAGTTAGTGAATTAAACTATAATTGGTTATGTTAGCCTCTATAGCAGATTTTCTTTACTTGAAGCCTAAATAATGTTAGGCCTTAATTTATTGTGTACTGTTTCACTTTTTTGGTCTTCTGTCTGGTTCATCTTTCACTCTCCTTTGAGATTGTTTTCTAAAATTCTATTTCTTGTAAATTGCCTATTGGTAAAAGTCCTGGCCCAGTGTATTTTACAGCCTCATCTCTATGTGCTTTGCCACATAAGCTTTGTACTTGAGCCAGACTTCTCTAGCCGCCGTTGATGGATTCTTGCTTGTGGCCCTCTTTGTCATTCTGCCCAAACAAATCTTGTCGTGCTTTACAGCTTAAGCCCCATTTAACCTTCCAGAACAAGCCAGCATGCTTTTATCTTATATTTGGAAATTAGTGGTGCTATTCCCTATAACCTCCCGTTTGGTATAAAAAGCCTTTATACTTTGCATTATCTTGTAACATTACTAAGCTCTTGTATTATTTTTCTCACTTCCTATTCTTCATTCGGAAACTTACTGAGAGCAAGGCCTACGTCTTCTACTTCTGAATCTGTGTTGAATTCATTTCAGTAGCATCTATGTCTGTTTTAACAATACTTTGCACATATTGAAATCCTGAAAAACACAGAATTCCTAAAGTCATAGAATTTTAGAGCTAGAAATATTGGTCAGATGTTGATTATTGTTAAATATTAAGTCATATAAATGTAGAGTTTTACAAATAACATCTTTTTGAAATCATAGTACAGCTTGAACAAGCTTTCTGGTTATTTGTGTTATTTTTATTTCAGCAGAGTCTTTGTGATAGTTTTTCACTTTGGTTCTTTTGTAAAAATAGCTTTAAAAAATTCCTTAGCATTTAGGTATGTAATTATTTTACTGAGAAAATTTTCAAACACTTTGAATAGTGCTACTTTATATATGGAAACTGATGATCAAACATTTAAATTGAAACTGTTTGTACCTGTGAACTGGTTTTTACTAAAAGCTGGAGTACTGTGATTATTGGTCCCTTTGTGTAGTAACGCCAAAAATCTATGTTATCCTCTCAGCAGTCCTATTTATATATGTTATTGGTGTAACTATTACTCTGTTGGTAGTCTTTTCACTGTGTCTGGAAATGTAGTCCACCTCCTGAGGAAAAAAGGGAAAAAATAGTGGCACTTAATGCCATTATTCCCACAGAGCTTCAGAAACTGGCACAGAAGTTTTCATGTTAATCTGACAAATGCAGTTATTTTGAATTTGTTTCATTTCAAAACAGTATTCAGTGTCTTTTTAGGAAACAAGCTGAAACAAGGTCAGCATATGGAAGAGGGAAATGAGAACTGTCTCAGGAGTTTGGATTAAAAGAGATAGCTGTGGTTGAAGGGCAAATCTGGGCTACTGGTTAGCATTTCTTTCTTCTTCTTCTTTTTTTTTTCCTACAGGACTCTTCCTTCCCCCAAGGGTTGGAGAGTGGTTTGTAAAGACAGACGTGATTGGGTGGCTATTATTTCCTTCAGGAGACCCGTGGACGACTTCTGCCTTGTGTATTAGGGACAGGTTGCCGTGGGTAGGGTTGGAGTCTACCGATCTCTTATCCTGCACGGATCTTTTGCTTTTATGAACCTTTAGAACATTTGGGGTAAAATGTGTCTTTTATCTCAAAGCCATGAGGTCAGAGTCTGGACTGGTATAGTGTCAAAGTGTATGAATTATAGGCCATTGGAGTTCTCCTAGGATCCCACCTTTTAAAATTGAAATTGTAGAAAAGAACAGTAAGAATTCGGTAAGTACTCCAAGCTCCCAAGTAGAATGTTTTTTCTTGCTTGTTTTCTACAGGTACTCATGTAGACAATGGATATGTAATTCTGAAACGAGTCCTCATAGAAAAACTAATGTACTAAAGAATTAAAACCTTTCAGGTAGAAAAATCTCATTTGTAAATTTTAGGCTGACAACCATCATTACAAAAACACTTCAGATAGGTGTGTGCATGTGGCTGTGTTTGTGTGTGTACATATCATGTGGATTTCACCTCTCCCCACAGCCTTTTGAGTGTTACAGTAAATATTTTGGTTTTGAGCCCTTTCTAACTAAAGTGTAAGTAAGGCTATTTTAGAGCCAGTTTACATGGAGACATTTAATGTCCTTACTGTTTAATGTTATTATCTCTTAGATTTATAATTTGTGTTAGATACTGTATAGAGCCTGCTGTAGAAGCTTCGCAGACGGGTCCTACTCCTAAGTATTTCTTCCCTCTTAACAATTGGGGATATACTTTCACCATCCTGTGCCCTTTTCTCAAAATCCTTATACCTCAACGTTCTGGATGCCCCTTTTTTCCTAGAGTGTGGTCACGAGGACTAGTGGTAGGAGGAGGACTCTCATGGGATCTTTGGAATTTGTCTAGATTCATCTTGGAAGCCTGAGATCAGTCTTGGCTGGGCAGTCAGCAGTGTACTTAATGGTAAAAGAAGCATGTGCTCATATTAGATATTGTTTAAAGCTCTTTTTCCTGACTAGGTTCCTACTAAGTAATTCAGTTCATTTTTTTTTTTTTTCATTTCATTCTTTTCTCCCCCTGCCTCTCCTCCATCATTAAAAAGTTTATTGGAATGGTGATTGTTAAGATGCCTGGCTCTTCCACATACGATTTTACTGTATACCTTCTTTTTTGCATTTTTTTATTTGTCTTTTATAGTCATGTTTATTCCTTTCTTTTTTTCTTTTTTCTTTTTTTTTTTTTTTTTTAAGGCAGAGCCTTAAGCTGTCACCCTAGATAGAGTGTTGTGGCATCACAGCTCACAGCAACCTCCAATTCCTGGGCTCAAGCGAGTCTCTTGCCTCTGCCTCCCAAGTGGCTGGGACTATAGGTCTGCCCGGCCCTTTTTTGGTTGCAGCCACCATTGTTGTTTGGCGGGCCGGGTTGGATTGGAACCCGCCAGCTCAGGTGTACGTGACTGGCTCCTTAGCCCGTTGAGCCACAGGTACCGAGCCTATTCCTTTCTTTTTTATTTACTTTTCTTCTTTTCCATTTTGAAAGAAAATTTAGACCAATATGTTTTTATTCTTTTGGCACTAGCAGTGGGTTCTGTAGGCAGAAAGAATATTGGTGTCTCTAGCGTGAAATACTTATAAGGCGTTTAAAAAACATTTATATCTGTAATTGCAAAAGGGTCCCCTAGGAAAATATGAGCTTTAATTGTTAACATTTCTAGAAGCCGATAAGATGAGCGTATTTATCTGTGAAAGAATGCCTGTGGTCCTTTAGAAGATAAGCCTACAAAAGAATAACATTCTGTATAATATGCTTCTGAATTAGATGACTTTGAAATTTATATAGATGTTCAGGAAAAAAGAAGAAAATGTAGCTGTATGTAGAGATTTCGTGTTTTCAACCACAGCAGGACTTCCTTTTTTGGACTTCTTATTTTATGGTATTGTACCTGTTGAAAAAAGTTGGTGCTCGTAAGTATTCATTGGATTGAATACACTCTTTTAAAATTTTGGAAACCAGGCTCGGCACCTGTGGCTCAACGGGCTAAAGCACCAGCCACGTACACCTGAGCTGGTGGGTTCGAATCCAGCCCGGGCTGCCTAACAACAATGACGGCTGCAACCAAAAAATGGCTGGGCGTTGTGGCGGGCACCTGTAGTCCCAGCTACTTGGGAGGCGGAGGCAGGGGACTCGCTTGAGCCCAGGAATTGGAGGTTGCTGTGAGCTGTGATGCCACAGCACTCTATCCAGGGTGACAGCTTGAAGCTCTGTCTCAAAAAAAAAATTTTTTTTTGGAAACCAATTATTATCTATCTCTATTTTGAGTAACAATTTTCCCAAGATTAGATAATTAATGCATGTTAAAATGGGGAATCCTCCCCCCCAAAAAAACTATAGAAACTGTTAGGCCAGCATAAAGTATTGCTTAAATATCCATATCATTTGACTATTGTACTAAATCCCTCCTAGACTTGTGCAAACAGTTGGAACCGCATCAGAGTACACAAACAGAAATGATTGTCCCTACTGCAGAATTCTATGCTGATATGCATAGACTAAAAGAAAAAAAAGGAAACCTCTGTTTATTTTAGAACCTGTCTTGCCTCTGCTAAACATTACTTTACTCATTGGGTTCATTCACTAGTATAATTGTTTTTTTTTTAGTATTATTGGAAGATTGGATAACACATTGGCTAAGAGAGACTGTGGTGTTAGACAGATTTGTTTTTGAGTCTTCTTTCTTCCATTTGTGGCCCATGACCACAATCATCTGTGGAATAATTAGCATAAGGTATGGGCAGCACCTGTGTCTCAGTGGGCAGGGCACTGGCCCCATATACCCAGGGTGGCAGGTTCAAACCCAGCCCCGCCAAACTGCAACAAAAAAATAACCAGGTGTTGTGGCGGGCGCCTGTAGTCCCAGCTGCTCGAGAGGTTGAGACAAGAGAATCGCCTAAGTCCAGGAGCTGGAGGTTGCTGTGAGCTGTGATGCCACGGCACTCTACCCAGGGTGATAAAGTGAGACTCCGTCTCCGGAAAAAAAACTAAGGTGCGTTGTTTGGAGCTCAGAGACTATCATAGAATAATAACTATTAGCATTTTTATACTTCATTAATGGACTCCCATATATATCACCTGTTTTAGGACTTAATTTAAGAGCTTGACTCTGTGTTTCCTGCTGTTTCAAATTTGCCCCAAAATTAAATTTTCCTTAAAAAGTCAGAATTACTGTTAATTGTCATATAGTTAACTAAACATTTCCTCATAAGTAAGAAAGTACTTTTTCTTTCTTTCTTTCTTTTTTCTTACATTTCAAAATACGAAGGGGATACAAATGTCGTGACAGTCTTGCATAATGCTTACGTCTGCTCTTTCAGTGTGCCGGTTTCCAAGTATTTGGTGTTTTCACATGTGCCTTTTCTTTCTGCCTTCCCTTTTCTACACACTGTATTTGAGGAATGAGGTTTGTAGGTTTGCTCTCAGGACGTTCTTTTCCAGTTCTAAATGAAGAATACAGAAGTTTGAAGCAATACCCCCACGCCCTGGTGTTCTGGGATTAACAGCTGCAGTGAGGTTGCCTCCTATTGTTCCTGGTTGCGGTTAACTCGCATCTTCTCTAAGTCCGCACTGTCCACGTGGCAGCCCTCCTTCCCCTGTAGCATTTGTGTGCTCTTCTTTGAGTCTTCTGTGTTTATGGTTTTGTGTTTTCTTTTCATTATCGTATCCACCCATACTGCATATAGTACTCAGGTTGTGGGGCTGACGTAGTTTAAAACAAGGTAAGGAGGGTTTTGTTTCCAGTATACTCTCAGCGATGGCCAGCATCTTGGCCTTAAATTGAGCATTTAAAAAAAAAAATCAGTTCACTTATAGGAAGATCCGTCTTTTGTCATGCATAATTCTGTAACTTTTGGCAAACGTAAACAATCAAGTATATATATTAATAGACCAATGTATATAGTCAGAAGTTTTACCCGGGGTTTTCTTAGTCTAAAGGTTCTCAATCTTCCTAATGATGCGACCCTTTAATAGTTCCTGTGGGTCATGGCCTAAACCATTACCCTCAGTCTTGAGTAATCATGATCTGTTTTCCTTTTCCCTAGTTTTGCCTTTGTAGAATGTCATGCGAATGGAATCCTAACTTCTTGAGTTTGGTTATTGTATCAGTATATTCCTTTATGTTACTGATAATATTTGATAGTAGGTTTGCACCTTAGTTTATTTACTCAAGTTTGGGTTGTTTCCACCTTCTAGCAATTGTGAATAAAGCTACTATAAACATCTGCCTACAAATTGTACAAACAAAAATTTTCATTTCATATAGGTAAATATTGGAGTGGGCTGGCTAGGCTTTGCGGTAAATTTAAACTTAACATGTTTACTTGTCAGCTTAAACCTAAACTTTATAAGAAATAGCCATATAGTTTTCCAAAGACTGTGCCATTTTGCCTTCCCTCCAGCAATATATGAGAATTCTAGTTGCTCTTATCCTTACCAGCATTTGGTATTGCCAGAGGTTTTCTTGTTTTAACCATTTAGTAGGTGTGCACTGGTATACGGCGAACAGTTGAGGTTTGAGTTTGCATTTTCCTACTGACTAAGGCATGGTGTCGAGCATGCTTTTCTGAGGTTATTCCCATCTGTATTTTTTCCTTGGTGAACAGTCTGTTAAAATTTTTGAACATTTAAAAAAACATTTTTTTTTTAATCACTGGGTTTTAAGAGTTCTTTCTATTTTCTTATCAGAGTATTCTCTCTCGATTTGTGGTTTGTCTTTTTCCTTTATCAATTTCTTGCGACGGATTGTTCTGAACATTGATTTTGTACTCTACCCAAACAGAAAGCTTTAAAGAAAGCATTTAAATATGCCTTTATGGATTAATGTAGAAGTCTGGTTTTGATTATCTTCTTTTCTTGTTTTCTGTCTTTTGTTTAACTTTGCCCTTCCTCCCTCCCTGCGGGCCCCCCCCCACATAAATGCACACATGCGCACACACATTTTCCTTATTTATTTTAAAATTAGGTCCCTTAGGGCAGTACACTAAATATCTGTGCTCTAAAAAATCAATCCTGTCACACCAATGTTTAACGGATTTGAAGCAATGCAGCTGTATAGAGGAAATGAATTCTGTTCTCTGTCAAAATTGTAAAGGACTGCTTGTTTTAATAGCTACTGAAGATGGAAGCATTTATGCCATGGCCATATAGCTTGTCAAAACTGGATATGTTCCTGTGTTTAAAATATTTGGGATTTTCCAAAAGTTACCATTTCCTCTTGATCCTTCCTAAGGAGTGCTTGGTTTCTGATTACAGTTAACCCCTACTTCACTGTTAAGCCTTCTTTCAATAGACATTAACTATTTAGCCCACTAGATAAATAAATGATTGCGCTTTCTATAGTATTGGCATTCCATTTGCAAATGGTGGACATTCAGCAATATATTTACACATAATTGGATTAAATCTGTATTAATGGAACAAGTTGGTTTTAAGGTCTATAAAAATAGGTTTTTTAGGGAAAGCTGAAGACAACATATTGTGTTCTTTTTGAATAACCATAGGAGATAATACATGTCAAAATGTCACATTAAAGAGCTAAGGTATATATACAAATCTAAAATGAATTCAAATTTAATAAAAATTCAAGTTTTTTTCTTTTTGAGACAGAGTCTCACTCTGCCAGGCTAGAGTGCCATGGCATTATAGCTCACAGCAGCCTCAACCTTGGGGACTCAAGCAATCCTCTTGCCTCAGCCTTCCAAATAGTTGGGACTACAGCCACCCACCACAATGCCCTGCTAGTTTTTCTATTTTTAGTAGAGAGGGGGTCTTGCTCTTTCTCAGGCTAGTTTTGAACTCCTGAGCTTCTGCAATCCACCTACTTCAGCCCCTCTGTGCTGGGATTACAGATGTGAGCCACCTCGCCTGGCCAATAGTTTTCCATTTAATCATTTTCAAAAGCTAAAATTATCATTGTAAGGGTTAGCTCAGCAGAGACATAGGAGGCATAGTTTTGTTACGAATAAGCTAAGTGTTAAAAACTGGTAAGATCAGGGTCATTTTATTTAACAATGCAGAGTTAATTAGTTAAGAGTGGATTTGGGTATAGAAATATAATTTGTCTTTAAAAAATTAATGTGGCTTGTCCTGAAACTAACCACACAGCTGAAAGGAGCAAAGCAAAGTTTTTAAATTTATCTTGCTATTTACTACAGTTTTATTGTAGGCTCTATGATTTGCTTATTGATACTGGATTTGATTTTGGAGACATTTAAAATGTATCAAAATTTGCTTGATTACTTTAGGTGGATTAGTTTGTTTAGTATAAGCTAATGATACACTAAAAACAAAAAATGCTACATTTCTTATTGTTAATTCAGTGTAGAGATAATTTCAAAATATTTATTTTACAGTTTTTGTGTCCATTTCTCTTTACTGTAGAATCGCAACAAAATTTATAGTCCAGGAAGAGAAGGAGGAATAACAAAGATGGAAGTGGGAAAGATAGCACAGAATTAGGCAAGATGAAATGATCGGCACTCAGAATTCAAATGTATACATTTGAAATGCAAATAAAAAATAGAGTGATTACCACTGTGCTGATTAGAACATAAGGATTCGCCCCTTTGCAAGCCAGTACAGAGGAGTTGTAAAGAGTATAAATCTCTTTTAAGGAGAATAAGATTAAGGGATGTTAAAAAGAATTGAGGTGAAATTGGCCCAACATAAATTCAGTCTTTTTACAATGAACAATTATGTGGTATTTATAATGTTGTATATCTAGTTCCAAAATATTTTGTTACCCAAAAAGAAAACTCTGTTCCCCATCTCCCGTCACTGTTACAGTTGCTGGCAAATACCACACTCTGCATTCTATGAATTTACCCTGTCTGGATTTTTCATATGAGCGAAATCATACAATATCTTGTTTCTTGCACCGTAGTTTTGGGATGCATCTATGCTGTAGCATCTCTGGGCGCTTTATTCCTCTTTATGGATGAATAACACTGTATTATATGGATATGCCACAATTTGTTTACCCATTCATCCCTTGATGGACATTTGGGCTGTTGTTACCTTTGGCTATTTTGAATAGGTGCTGTTAACCTGTGTCTAAAAGTGTTTGTTTGATAACCTAGTCTTACTTTTTTTAGGTATATTCTTAAGAGTGGGATTCCTGGATTATGTGGCGATTCTATGTTTAACTTTTGAGGAACTGCCACACTGTTTGCCATAGTGGCCGTACCATTTTACATTCCTACCAGCAGTGTATGTGCTTTGCTGAATGAATTTTTTCACTGAATATTTTTTTGCTGAATATGAATTTTTCCACTTCCTCGCTAGCACTTTTATCTATTGTTAAAAAAATTATAGCCATCCTAATGGGTATGAAAGTGGTATCTTGTAGTTTTAATTTAAATTTTCTTAATGACCAGTGATGTTAAACATCATTCCTGTGCCTGTTGACATTTGTATATCCCCTTTGGAGAAATATCTGTTCAGGTCCTTAGCTAATTTTTTAATCAGTCTATTTGCTGTTGAGTTGTAATTGTTCTTATAGGCTAGATACTAAACCCTTATCAAATATATGCAAATGTTTTTCTCCAGTTCTATAGTTTTTTTCTTTTTCTTGATAACGTCTTTTGATGTACACTTTTAATTTCCATGAAGTCCAAATTATCTATTCTTGGTTACTTTTGTCCTTGATGCCAAATCTAAGGTTAGAAAGATTTATCACTATGTTTACTTCTCAGAGTCTTAAGGTTTTAGTTTTTACATTTAGGTTGTTGATCTGTGTTGGGTTAATTTTTTGTATATGATATGAAGCAGGAGCTCAACTTCACACTTTTGCATGTGGATATCCTTTTTTCCTAGCACCATTTGTTGAATAGACCATTCTTGCCCTGCTGAATGGTCTTAGTAGCATCCTTGTTGAAAGTAAGTTGGCCACAAATGTCTCTTTGTAGCCTCTCCATTCGATTCCATTAGTTTATATGTGTATCCTTTTGTCAGGACACCACACTGTTGGGATTATAGCAGTTTTGCATTAAGTTTGGAAATCGAGCAACATTAGTCCTTCAACTTTGTTCTTTTTCAGTATTATTTTGACTACTCAGGGCCTCTTGCATTTTCATATGAAATTGAGGATTGGCTCACCCTTTCTGTAAAAAAGCTGAGTAGAATTTTGGTAGCAATTGTATTGAAATTTTAGGTTGGTTTTAGGGTATTATTGCCTTTTAAACAATATCAAACCTTCCAACGCACCAACAGGATTATTTTATATTTATTTAGTTCTTTAATTTTCTTTTTTTTTTTTTCTTTTTGAGACAGAGCCTCAAGCTATCACTCTGGATAGAGTGCTGTTGCATCACATCATCCTGCTCACAGCAACCTCTAGTTCCTGGGCTCAAGCGAGTCTCCTGCCTCTGCCTCCCAAGTAGCTGGGACTACAGGCTCCCGCCATAACACCTGGCCGTTTTTTTGGTTGCAGCTGTCATTGTTGTTCGGTGGGCCTTGCCCAAGTTTGAACCCGCCAGCCTTGGTGTATGTGGCTGGCACTGTAACCACTGAGCTACAGGTGCCAAGCCAAATTCATGGTTCCTTATGAAAACAACTGTTAGGGCTATGTGTTCCTGCTAAAAAATGACAGGTGGAATTGATTTTGTTCTTGCTATAGGGACCTTTATTGGGAGGAAAAAAGATCAAGGGAGACAACAGATTATAAAATTATCTCCCTATATGTCGTTTTAAATTCTGAGAAGGCAGCTAAAAATTATAATTGTAGTTGTATATTTGGTCAGAGAATTGTGAAAATACGTAGCCCTTGTGTAGAAATTGCTCCATTTAAATATGATATTCCTGTATTTCTTTGGAAGTAGAGACAATCCATTTAGTCCCATTCACAATCATGAAAGAGGTTAGCATAATTTGAAAAACTATAACATTGGCTCCGCACCTGTGGCTCAACGGGCTAGGGCGCCGGCCATGGACACCAGAGCTGGCGGGTTCGAATCCAGCCCAGGCCTGCCGAACAACAATGATGGCTGCAACCAAAAAATGGTCGGGCGTTGCAGCGGGCGCCTGTAGTCCCAGCTACTTGGGAGGCGGAGGCAAGAGACTCGCTTGAGCCCAGGAATTGGAGGTTGCTGTGAGCTGTGATGCCACAGCACTCTATCCAGGGTGACAGCTTGATGCTCTGTCTAAAAAAAAAAAAAAAAAAAAGCAATCTAGCTTGGCTCTGAAATACCCAGAAAGGAGTTTGCTCCCCCCAGCATCTGTCAGCACACAAAGGTCCTCTCACCAACAGGGAAGACCATGTGAGCCCAAAGCCAGTTGATCCAGTGAAAGATGGCAGTAGGCTCAACTCTGTCCCTGGGGGAAAAAACGCAGCATTCCTATCAGAGTGGTGCTTTCTTTCAGGCATCAAAAAAGCAGAAAACATTCATCCAAGTAGAGATGGCAGGTCAACGTGTTCA
>CAUYON010131587.1:0-32958 GCA_963573935.1 Arctocebus calabarensis
CCCCCCCCCCTTTCCCGCCCAGGGTCGGCTCCCACACATCCAGGGCCATCTACCGCGGGGGGGGTGTGGTGGTCGCCATTTGCTTGTTGGGCGGGGTTGGTGGCGTTGGGGGGGGGGAGGGGTGGTGTGGTGCGGGGCTGGGGGAGGGGCGGGCTGCCAATGTGTGTTAGGGAGGCAGGCTGGAGCTGGGCTGGGACGGGAGGGCTGGAGGGTCTGGGAATTCCATCTTTCTGTCTCTGTCCCTGGGTCCACAGAGCTACCCCCGCGCTCACTCCTTCTGGGCCCTAGTAAAGGTGTCCCCAACTCTTTCTAACCTGCTGTATTCTCTGGTAGAGAACCAGTTCTTGCCACTAGGGAGATCCAACTGACCAAGGCAAAAACCCTGAGGGATTTCTAATTTACATCCTGGGGCCTTTTCAAGAGGGTTTCTCCTCCAAATCCTTCTCACCTCTCCTCTAAGAACAACCTGCCCTGTGCTCAGGCCCCTTCCTGGCCTCCGTGGACTCAATCATTGCAAAGCCTGCTCACTGTGTGGAAATAGTTCTCCCCCAGGACAGCCCTGTCCTCAAGGTATTATGTGAGTCCATGTCCCTTCTTTGGCTCCTCTGGCTGTTCTGTGGCTTGATCCCTTAAATGAAAGTTCTCTCTTAGATTTTCTGCTCCTGAGGGCAGGGTGAGTTCTCTCCTCAAAGGAGAATTCCAGCCATGCAGCTCATTTCCTACGTGGGGCTCAGCACCCTGGCTTTGAGGATGCTGCAAAAGAGAGAAGGAAGAACTAGGAGCCCCCTCAGCTCCTGGTGACAGAACTGTCATTAGCACCTCTCTCTTATCACGAGAAGAAAGGCATCAGCATAACAAATTCCACCTTTTAGAGAATGATATTTCCAAATTGTGAACTTGACTTTGAAAATTTTAGCCCCTTAAGGAATAAAATCACGTAGAATTTCAGACTTCAAAAAACATTAAAACCAGCTTATTGGCACTGGATGGAGAAAGAAATCTGGTGCCTGGAGTCTCCGTGTTCACTCCTAGAACTTTTCCTGGAGAATACTGGGGTGCCTGGAAATGGCATGGACTTACCTGCGACCTGTCACACCATAAGCCAGGATGGGTTCCTCACTGCCCCCCACAGCAGCTCATGCAAAGGCTCAGCTGCCAGTGATGGAGGAGAAGACATGGGTATGGACAGGAGCTCTTATTACCTCCTGCTACCTGAGGCCCCCAGCCTAGTTGGTCAGGAGCATTCTGACTACAGAGGCCCATGCGACCTCACCCCCTTCCTTGCCAACACACTGTCTGCTGCTCATTGGAGGCCCCTCTGCCTGGGGCCTTTTATGGGCATGATATGCCTGTATCTGTTTTTAATTTTCATTCTCTAGGAGAAGTGAAATAGTTCAGAGATGAGATCCTTTAATTGAATGGCCATGTGTAATGGAATCCAGCAATCTAATGCTGTGGTAAAATTCTCCATTAACAATGCAGTTAGCTAGTAGTGAAAGCTGAGAATTTTCCTCGGTGGCAAGCAACATCAGGGTACACAGATAGGCCAGAAGGGGTCTGGGGGCTCTCTGGAACACCTCCTGCCTAAGGTCTGGTTATAAGAGTTGAGTCGTTTGCTCTAGGGTACTTCTTGAGTTACAGTCACATGAGTACCTGCCTTTGCTGTGCAAGAAAAGCCTGTCTTGGGCTTTCATCATTAAACCAAAGAAATTGGGGGATCACTCCTTTCTTGCTCCTCATGTCTCAGTTATCAGAACCTTGCTTGGTACCATATGGATCAAAAGCTTTGTAAATATGGAACAGATTGAACTTGCCTTTCCATTACTGAAAACTGGCCCCTCTTATAGGCCTTGTTGGGCTGCGTGTGTGTTGTTTCTCTCTGTAGAAGTCAGAGGTATGACCAAGTTCTTGGAGCCTTTCATGGGCAACACCACCCTTTCCGCAACCTTCCAGATGTCTGTGCTGTGTTACAGGAGGACTCTCAAGTTCAAGAAGCGTGTGCTGAGCAGACAGGTGGGGTCCGCCAGGTTGGGTGTATCCTAGCTTTTCACTAGGAAGCACTTAAAGGGTCAGCCCACAGATCTCCAAGTCAGAACTGACTCCAGGTGGCTGGGGAGGTGGTGGAGGACTTGGGAAGGAAGCTACTGCTTGGCACGGAGAGGGCAGGCCACCGGGTGAAATTCCTCCTAGTTCCAGGTTCCTTCTCCTAAGGAGAGACTATTCTCACCAGCTCATCGCTATCATGCTGCCTTCAAATGTAGACTATGTTTGCCTTGCTTAGAGAATTGCTGCAAATAGTCCCAGGTGCTTGGTGATGTATTTAGAGATTTCTAAGCCCCCAAGGTCTCATGAACCTTGAAGGGCAGGGTTGGGGAATCTATCTTTTGCTGATGCTTCTTGTAATAAATTTGGTGTAGAGAATCAACAATAAATGGTATACACAGGACATGTGTGCTCTCTGTGGCCATCTTGGGTAGGGGGTCTCACACCTGTGGGTTCTGCCTTTGTCCTACTTGTGCAGGCTGTTTTGGACAGCGGCACACAGAAAGGAGATTCTGGGTTGATAATAGGCCTTTGGAAAGTGAATGGGAACCACAAAGGAGATGACAAATGATATCTCTAGGCCATTATGATGGAAAGGGACCTTATGAATAGGTTCAAACCATTTTATAGATGAAGAAGGGAAGCTCAAGAATGGAAATGCATTTCCTATAGTCATCTTTCAACTAGGGGTTGAACTAGACCTGAACTCAGGCCTCCAGGCTCCCAGGGGGGAGTTTCTTCTACGCCCAGAAAGGCATTGGCGTTCACTCAGCATTTTTTTTTAGCACGCGTGTACATGTGAGCACACACACGTGGCTAAGAGTCTGCACACCTCCAGACTCTTATCAGTCAGTACTGAACACCAGGCAATGAGTGACAGGCTCTTAGCAGCCACCGTCTGAATGGAGGTGACACCCTCCAAGGCTCTAGGGTCCCCTGGACTTTTCTAGGTCTCTAGGTTTTAGGGGCTGGACCAGCTGCTGGTGCAGGGTCAGCAGTTAAGAGAGGGATTGACCTGCTCTTCCTTTATCCCATCATTATGCTCAGGAATGGGCTTCAACCCAAATTTGTCTGAGCTCCCTTAGTTCATTAAATCCCTTCTGCCAGGAGTAAGCCTGTCCTAGGAGGTTGGGCCAGGACAGGGGTCAGTAATGTTCACCATGTTTACAGGGCTTTGTTGCTCTTCCCTAGTCACTGAAACTTGGTCCACTCAGACGGGTTTCTGGAATTCTGGATAATAAGGAAAGGGTTAGAATCTTCATCCTTATTTCTCAGAAGATCCTGGAGCTATTCATGCAAATTGCCCTCCACACATGCACCCAACCCCCCAGTGTCCTTCCAGCCACACATCAAACTGTGCAGTTTGACTTTACACACACTCCTACCTCCCCAGGCCACTGCCACGCCCATTCCACAGATGCCAATGCAGAGGCTTGCAGAGATCAAGTACCTCATCTAAGGATGGGCTAATTAGTTAAGAGCAAAATTCAAATTGGAGCTCTAGTGACTAATTTCTCTTGTTCACTGTGCTATGCTGACAGGTGGACATGCTGTATTTGTGGAGGGGATATCTCCTTGAGAACCTGTCCAGAGCCCAGGGCTGTTCCTGAGCCTGTTTGTGAGCCCTCTTTTCCTCTGCCCTTCCTCCAGGCCACCTTCCTGCCCTCGCCACCGTGGGTGCTGCCAAGGGTGGGGCTGGGCGCACCTGTCCACCACCTTTCTCCCCTCTAGTGCCTGCTATCCCCTGCCAAAGTGTGGATTGGTAAGGTGTGACCATTGAAAAAGGCTCTCTTGCTATATACTCCGTCTGATCTTTACAACTTGGCTGATGTAATGCTAAAAAAAAAAATCACAATTGTAAAAAGAGTGAAATAAATATTAATACCACCCAAGAAGTGAAAAAGCCAGAAGAATACTTTGAATTGTAGAATCCTGGCATTGAAAACCATCTTAGGGCAGCGCCTGTGGCTCAGTGGGTAGGGCGCCAGCCCCATGTACCGAGGGTGGCGGGTTCAAATCTGACCTTGGCTGAACTGCAACAACAACAACAACAACAAAAAGAAAGAAATAAAAACCATCTTAGACGGGTTGTCCAGGTCATCCCTTCACCTTCGCTCCTTACAGCACACACACACACACAGAGAATGTGTGTGCATGTGCACCTGAATGCACACACACTCACTACACACCCACTTATACACATCCATCCTCCCACCACATACACTCACCCCACACACCACACACACCCCTACTCACGCTCCACAACACACACTCACTATACACATTCACACACACTCACTACACACCCACTTACACTAATACACATTCATACACTCCCACACACCACACTCACCACACACACACGTACACCCTCACCCTCCACACACAGAACACACACTACACACAGAACACACACTCACACCTGTTCACACTTACCCCACTCACCACACACACTCACACATACACATCCACTCACACACTCACCACACCCCCACACTCTCACATACTCACACATACACACATCCACTCACACACCACACCCCCACACACTCACACCCATTCACACGCACACTCACATCCACTCTCGCACACTCACAGACACTCTCATATCCACTCCCACCCTCTCTGGCACACTTACACCCACCCCGGCACACTCACAGACACACACCCACTCTTGCACACTCACAGACACAGACACACCCACTCACACCTACTCACATACATACTCTTCACTCTGTCCTGCAGCACCTGCGCAAACACCTCCAGAGACAGGGAGATCACTACTTCCCAAGGCAACTCCTCTCCTCCCTGGGTAGCCCTGAGTGTGAAAGTGTTCCCTTCCACATCAGGCCCAGATTCACCTCCCTATGATTCCCCCCCCCACCTTTTAACTCAGAAAAGGTTTAGAAAATTAGTTCATTAAACAACAACAACAAAAAGCAACAGACCCACGACCTTCTTAGTATGTCTCCAGCACTGAGAGCCCCACGGGGTCCTGGCTGCCTGCCACTGAAGTCACCTCCGGGGCCCCAGGCCTCACCAACCAGCAGCCTGCTGGGAATATTCTGGGGCTTGGTGGGTGCAGCGGCTGCCGTTGGGGACCTAAAAGTTTCAAATCTGCAGCCTCAGGTGGGACTGAGGCTCTGCCTGGGAGCTCTACATGGGAGCAGTGCAGTGTCATTTTGTAATCTTCAGAGGCCTTACCCAGACTCTCTCCTGCCCTGTGACCCTGGCGACATTCTGGGAACTCTTAGGCCACGTGATTGGAGGAAATACTGGAACTTTGGTCAACACTGGGGCTGGACTCAGCTGACCGCCGGCCATACCAGGCACCCCTCTGCTCTGAAGAAGACCAGGGCGGCTTGGCCCACCCGCTCAGCCCTCTTGGTAGGCCTCCTAGGGTCACCTCAGGGCTCCTGGGTCTGTGCAGTGGGGGTGGGCGGGAGGGGGGCTTGCTGCTTTCCCAGATTTCAGAGCATTCCCACCTCCTGGCAGGCTGCAGCTCCCAGGACCCCTTCCCATGGGGGAGATGCCCCCCCCCGGGTGCTTGGTTAGGGTAGTGCTGGGAAGAAGCAGCAGGAAGGCTGGGCAGGGGGATGTGAAATGGAGGTGACCTGACCCTGCCCTCAGGGAGCTCATACTGTGTGTGTGGGGTGGGGTGGGGGTGGGGTGAGCAGGGTGACCAGATGGCCAGGTTGGCCCAGTTCTACCCAGTTTGTATGTGCTGTTGTGAGTAGTGCCCCCTTCATTCCCAGAAGTGTCCAGATTCACGTGGTAAAGTGTATGATTACTCCAGGAATAGACCATGCAGGTAACTACCTTTTATTGAACAGTTGCTAGGTACTGTGCCAAGCCCTTTATATTTACCATCTTATTTAATGTATTTGTCATCCAAATGAATATTAAATACTTATAGACAGAGACATTGAGGCTCAGAGAAGCTTTGAGGCTTAGCCAAGCCCACACAGCTGTAGGTATCGGTGTCAGTCCAAACCCAGGTTACAGCCCTGGCAGAGCAGAAGAGCTGCCATTCCTCTACATAGGATGAAGGGCGCAGCCTGAGATATGTGTGAAAGTGCCACAAACACGTCCCTCTAACCAGCAGGCAGGGTCTGTGCACCCTCTTGGTGCCTGGCCCCAAGCCAGGTGCAGGGACACTGTGGCAGGGCCCCAGCCGCAATATATTGAGCTCCCAAAGTAGCATTTGGGAACTCAATATATTTCTTTAAGATATTGCAAACTTCTCTTATTTTATTTTATTTTACTTTATTTTATTTTTTTGAGCCAGAACATTTTGGGACTCAATATATTTCTTTAAGATATCGCAAACTTCTCAATTTTATTTTATTTTACTTATTTTTTGAGCGAGAGTCTCACTCTGTTGCCCTGAGTAGAGTGGCTGGCCTCATATCTCACAGCAACTTTAAACTCTTGGGCTCAAGCGATCCTCTTGCCTCAGCCTCCGGAGTAACTGTCACTACAGGTATGCACCACCATGCCAGGCTAGTTTATTTTCTATTTTTAGTAGAGATGGGATCTCACTCTTGCTCAGACTGGTCTCGAACTCTTGAGTTCAAGTGATCCACCCACCTTGGCCTCCCAGAGTGCTAGGATTATAGGCGTGAACCACTGTGCCCAGCCTTATAATTTTGAAGACAGAAGAAGGTTCCCATTGCATCCACGTGGCACAGTTCATCTAACCAACCCCTTGTGTTAGACAGCCAGGTTATTTCTATTTTATGCAATGGTCCAACGCCTGTCATCTCATTTAAGAGCTACAGGAGCTGTAACCATGCTGTAATTTAGGCATTGTCATGATGAGTATTGATGGATTTACAAATCCAGAAGAAGCTAGGACTCTGAGAGGTGCCTTCACTTCCTGGGACATAACAGAGAAGCTGTGGGGTGGGCTGGCCAGGGCAGTAGTGTAGAGGGGACCCAGCCCAAGCCTGACCACCCAGCCTGCTGGACTCACTTTGCTGGGAGGACAGGAATGGAGATCAGGTCCAGGGAGCAGCAGGCCTACTTTGGGGAGCTGGATGAGGTACCCAGGGCCCTGAATGAGTTTAGGAAGCTCCCTTTTTGCTTCCAGATGAGCTGGGGACCAAGTGGCAGAATTTAGCCTTGCTGGTGGGGCAGATACCAGTGTGGTCAGTGTCAAGCAGCAGTTGCCTGGGAGCTAGGGCAGGGTTCTGGGCTCCCATCACCCTCTGAAAGGACTGAGGTTTAGCTCTGTGGTGGATGACAGACTGGCTTGAGGCATGCACAGAAAAATACCAACTCATGAGCAATTTGGAAAGAGGAAGGAGAGGCCGTTTGCACACAGCCAACTGGAAGAAAAAACCCATAATAAAACCAGACTTCCTTGGCTTGCTGAAAGTGAGGAACATTTTTGTGGGCATTGGCTTGTCTTATTCCTGGATGACAAGCAGGAATCTTCTGGCAGTCACCCTCTGGTGCCAGCCTCCATGGTCCCTGGCAGGGGTACTTCTCGTCTTCAGAGGCCCCTCGGTGTCTTGCAGTTTTGAAGGTGGGCTGGGGAAGGGGCCCAAGCCCAGGGCATCTTGGCTATCACCTCCGAGTCTGGGCTCCATAAAAACATGGACAAAACAATCGCACTTTCCCTTGGTGAGGGAGGAAAGAGCAAAAAGTGTGTGGAGAGGCTTCTCACTGGTCTGCGTGGAACAGCTGGAGGATCCCATCAGGGTTGCCATGGCTAAGCTCTGTGAGGACGTCAGAGCAGAGTGGGGCCTGGGCTGAAGTCAGAGTAATCAGGGTCCTTGACGCTGCTGGGCGCTGACTGTCCCAGGGCCCAGAGTTACAACTGGCCATGTGATTCCTTACTCAGCCCTCAGAGCCCCATGAAGAAGGCAGTATTAGTCTCACTGTTTGGAAGTCGAGGAAGGTGCAGCACAGAAAGGTCAAGTAATTTAGTCAAGGCCACAGAGCTAACTAGGGTAGAGACAGGTCTAGAACCCAGACTGTCTGACTCTCAGCCACCGCAGAGTGACGTGAGAATGGGCCTCGGGCTGGGAGTGGCTCATTTGGAAATTATCGCATTCTGCACCCTCACTGTGAATACATCCCTGCCTCCCACCTCTGCCCTAATAGATTAGGGCAAGAAGAGCCTTGCCTTGAACTTTAGAGGTTCCTGTCCTAGCCCTCCTTCCCAGGACACGTCCAAGGGCTGCCAAGGTCACACGCCCATCTGGAGGCTATGCCCTATTTTAAGCCATGCTTCAGGGGTCCAGGACCGCATCTTCCCTAGGCTGACCACACCACAGAAGTGCATGCCCTCAGGCCCGTGGGGTCCCCAGGGGGCAGCTGTGGGTGGGTCTCTACTCTCAGTAAGGAGTCAGGTGGGAAGACAAGGGGACAGACAGTGGGTGGGGTCCCTGGTATACATGGGACTTACCAATGGAGGAGCAGCCTGTCTACCCACACAACCCCCTGCCTTGGTGTGGAAGCATTGTGGGGTCACAGCAAGCACCTGCTGATTTTGGCTGCTCCAGGACAGATGCCAACTCTCACTCCTCAGTTGTATGTCCTTGAGCCAGTCACTGTCACTCTGGAAGCCCCTTTCTCTGTCCTGGGCATATCTAGGTTTGCTCTGAGGATCAAAATGTGTGCAGGAGCTTTGGGAACTGGCAGGTGGCTCCCTCAGCCCAACCTCCACATCAGAGGTGTCCCCCTCACCACCACTGAGTCTAAGCTGATTCGCCTACCCTTGATCTCCTGTGCCACCAATGCCATAGTTTTAACTCAAGGTCTGAATTCTAGAGCTGCTACTTTCCCCCTTTTGACTCAAGGCCTGATTTCTAGAGTGCTGATTTCCCCCTCGCCACTATCCGAGTCTAAGCTAATTCGCCTACCCTTGGTCTCCTGTGCCATCAACGCCATAGTTTTGACTCAAGGCCTGAATTCTAGAGCTGCTACTTTCCTTGTTGGAAACTTCTAATTTGCATTATTTCTAAATGCCAATGGATTGAAAGTTTGAGGCACAAGCCAAGGGAAGAGCGGGAGCAGTCTCAGGCTGGCTGGGCAGACCAGGCACATGGCCCCAGGAGGCTTGAGTTTTCCCTTCATGGTGCACCTCTCACTTTGGTCCCAGTTTTCCTTGCAAGAGTGATTGGAAAACCCAGCATTCTGGGCTCTGCAGTCCAAGTCCTGCTGGTCCCTCCTGGGGACCTTGCCCCATGCTCCCTGAAGAGGCTGGCCAGTGTCTTACAGCCTCACATCCCAGTTTTGTGTGGCTCATCATTCCAGCAGAATTGTCTGGGTTGAGCCACCCCAGGGAAGGGCTACCCAGCCTCCCACGCTGCTCTTCCTAGACTTGGAGAACTTCCTCCTGCAAACCCTGAGCCCTCAGGAAGGCAATACTGCGCTGGGTCCTGAGCTAGAGGGATGAGCACACTCGTCTTCCCACAAACAGGACGGTCATGGAAACCCATCATTTCAGGGCCTATGCCAGGCGACCTGTTCCTGGGTCAGAGAGGGCTTCTTTCAGAATCCCTCAGGGTTGTGTGCAGGTGCCTACGGGCAGCTCAGGTGGTGGTGCCACATACAGGTGGGAAGCTGGCTGCCCATCCCTCTCCAGCCAGTGCCCTCTGCTTTTGTTCTGTCTTTCATGCTTCAATTTCAAGAGAATAAACAGTCTCCTGCAAAAGCTAACTCTGTAACTGCTGATCTAGGGACAGTAGAACCAGTAGAACACACCTGCCTGAGGTTTGCTCCTTTCCTTCACGTGTCCCAAGCGGCAAAGACATTTTCCTTTTCCTGGAGGAGGCAATCACAGGAGTCAGATTCTAATCTCAGGCCAGAATTTATCACTGGTAGAGAGTTCTTCCTTACCACCCCTTGTAGCTTACTTAGCATCGATGTATGCATCAAAGGAGAACGAAAAGAGGTCTGCATTTTCTCAGGGAGAAATTGTTCCTTCTCTGTTGTAGAAAATTCCTGGAAAAACGGCATGTCTGAATGGAAGGAGAGTAAAGAGGGCTTTTGGTAAACCCCGGGTTTATGGGAGACTGAGTCTTGGGGTGCCAGCAGAGGGCAGCAGAGAGACAGCCAACAAAGACTGGTGGAGATTGCCTAAGCTCCACCCAAGGGTAAACTCTTCCCAGAGGAAAGGTAAATTGAGAAAATTAGGATCATGTTGCAAGAGGGTTTTCTTTCTTTCTAAAATTTCTGATAAACCCAAATGTATTATAACTAAAGAGCATTCCTCCTTTTTATTTTTTTGGTGCTCAAATAAGGTTTTCTATAATGATGGTGGCTTATAACCTTTAACAATAGTTAATACACTGTTAATTACTCACTGTTCATTAGACCCTGACTTAAAATCATGTGGATTACTCATTTCATCCTCACAATTACTCTAACAGGGCAGGCTCTATTGTCCCCGTTTTACAGATAAGGAAATCAAAGCACAGATGGATTAAGTAACATACCTAAGGTCACGCACATAGCCAGGAAGTGATGAACCTGGGATTTGAACTCTTGGAAGTGGGACCACTGTAAGCCTGTAAATAAGTGACTGGAGAACACACACCTTCTACAGGTGTGTGGGCAGGCGCTGCTAAGTGCTAGCTGGTCCTGCTGTGGGGGAATGTGGGACCACTGCCTCCAGATCATCCTGAAATCTGGACTTTTAATGTCACATTTCCCAATTTTTACATGTTGGCTACTGATTTGTATGCAAAAAAGATCATTGCGGAATAAACGAAACACACCTGTAAGCTGTATCACCCATCTGTGGCCTGTGGGTGGGTGCTGACAATTAAAAAATAATAATATTTAGCAAATTAAAAGCTTGGTGCCTCCTCCCCTATTTTAAAAAATCTACTGGTCTGGGGAGTCCCTGAGTCTGGGGCACGATGCTGGAAAGTTCAACTGGCCCTGCTGTGGTGGGGCAGAGGCAGGCAGGAGGAGGGCATTGTGACGACAGTGGTGCTGAGGAGCGGTCCTCTGGGCCCTGTGGCTGCACTCACCCTCAGCAGACGGTGCAAAGAGCAGACGCCAGCATCTCCACGTGGTACCTCGGATGTGAGCTGAGATTTAGAAACTAAGGGAGAGTGACCGTTCAGAAATTCCCAATTCCAGAATAATCTGTCCATATTTTACATACCATCTTAAAAAATTCCACAGTACCCATGATCTGCTTTTGTACCTCTCTGCCATGCTTTTTTGTTTCCTTTTCATTGCTTTTTCCAATCTGGAGAGAACACAGAAAGTCCAAGAGACTTGGGTCTTGGTCCTGCCACTGCACTCACTTGCAGGGTCACCATGTACAGGCCACATGACACCTTCACTGTCAGGAGGCAAGGCCCTGGCGTCATATATCTGGCAATGCTACTGTGAGGTAGCATGAACATAAACTATTACAAATATGTAATAGTTTGGGCTGGGCATGGTGGCTCATGCTTGTTGTCTGGAATCCCAGCAGTTTGGGAGGACAAAGTGGGAGGACTGCTAGAGGCCAAGGCCAGAAGTTCCAGACCAGCCAAGGGGACATAACAAGTAAGACCCTATCTCTAACCCCCCAATATATATATGTATGTATGTATGTTTGTGTGTGTGTGTGTGTGTGTGTGTGTGTATGCATCTAAACTGTTGCCAAAATGTAGCCCCTATTGAGGCTAATCCTTGGTCATGGCCTGATCCCATCTTAGGGTCCACTCTCTAGCACTCTTGTCCCCTTGCCACACTGTCCTTGGTAAAAGGGCCCTTCTTGTTTTCTCTCCCTCCTCTAATCTAGAAGATGCTCCCTGGAACCTGGCTGTTCTGGGCCTCTCTCCTGCTCCTGGCCAGGCCTGCCCACCCCTGCCCTGTGGGCTGTGACTGCTTCATCCAGGAGGTGTTCTGCTCAGATGAGGAGTTGGCCGCCATCCCACCAGACATCCCACCACAGGCCACAGACATCGTCTTTGTGGAGACCTCATTCACCACAGTGGAAACCAGAGACTTCAGCAGTAGCCCCAACCTGACCAAGGTGGTCTTCCTCAACACCCAGCTGCGCCACTTGGGGCCAGATGCCTTTGGGGGCCTCCCCAGGCTGGAGGACCTGGAGATCACCGGCAGCAGCTTCTCCAACCTCAGCACTGATGTCTTCTCCAACCTGGCCTCTCTGGGCAAGTTCACTCTCAACTTCAACAGGCTGGAGGCTCTGCCCGAGGGCCTCTTCCTCCACATGGAAGCCCTGGAGTCCCTGCATTTGCAGGGGAACCAGCTCCAGACCCTGCCTGAGAGGATCTTCCAGCCTTTGAAGCGTTTGAAGATCCTCAACCTGGCCCAGAACCTCCTGGCCCAGCTCCCCCGGGAGCTGTTCTACCCACTCACCAGCCTGCAGATGCTGAGGCTGAGCAGCAATCAGCTGTCCGGCCTCCCCCAGGGCGTGTTTGGCAGCCTGGGCAGCCTACAGGAGCTCTTCCTGGACAGCAACAGGCTCTCAGAGCTGCCCCCGGATGCCTTCTCTCAGCTCTTCTGCCTGGAGCGTCTGTGGCTGCAGCATAACTCCATTGGGCACCTGCCGCCGACTGTCTTCTCTGCTCTGGGCAATCTGGCCTTCCTGAACTTGCAGGGAAACAGTCTGCAGGCATTGCCAGCAGGCCTCTTTGCCCACACCCCATGCCTAGTGGGCCTGTCCCTGTCCCATAACCAGCTGGAGACTGTTGCTGAGGGTGCCTTTGCCCACCTGTCCAACCTGAGCTCACTCACACTCTCACACAACGCCATCACCCACCTCCCGGGTGACCTCTTCAGGGACTTGGAGAACTTGGTCAAGCTCTACCTGGGCAGCAACAACCTGACAGCCTTGCACCCTGCCCTCTTCCAGAACCTGTCCAGGCTAGAACTGCTCAGCCTGTCCAGGAACCAGCTGACCACGCTGCCGGAGGACATCTTCGCCACCAACTACAACCTTTTTAATGTGGCCCTGCACAACAACCCCTGGCACTGTGACTGCCACCTGGCCTACCTCTTCAGCTGGCTGCACCAGAATACCGACTGGCTGCTGAACATCCAGACCTTCTGCGCAGGCCCTGCCTACCTCAAGGGCCAGGTGGTGCCTGCGCTGACAGAGGCGCAGCTGGTGTGCCCTGTCACCCGGGACCGAGTGGGCTTCCAGGCCCCGGGGCTGGATGACCGGGAGCCAGGGGGCAGCTGGGATCTGGTGGCGAAAGACAGGGCAGTCCGGAGCCGGTGCACCTACAGCAACCCTGAGGGCACAGTGGTGCTGGCCTGTGATGAGGCCCAGTGCCGCTGGCTGAACATCCAGCTGTCTCCTAGGCAGGGCACGGGCTCTCAGGGACTGGCATACAATGCCAGCCAGCAGTGGGACCTCAGGTCAAGCTGCGGCTCTGTGCGGGTCACTGTGTCTGTGGTGGCCCTGGCATCAGGACCCTAGGAGCAGGACACAGGAGTCCAGGAAGATGGCCTCTGGGACCTGGTCAGCGTGGGTGGAGGTGGGGGCCAATGGGAACTGAGTCTTTGAAGCTTCTGGATTTTTTCTCTGAGGTGGGGGGGGTCAGGCCTACTCCTCCCGCAGCCTCTCCCCCTTCTCTTCCCTTCATCCCTCTCAGAGCCATCCTTAGGTGTGCAAAGCCCCCTGCAGAATAAAATACCCACCCAGCCTGCTGTTTCCCTATAATTTCATTTCCACCCACTTGCTTCCCACCACTGGGTCCATTCACCAATATTCCAAGTGGAGACCATCCCCTTTTGACATCTGGTTCAAAAGCCAAATGTCTGTTTCCGTCTCTCTCCCTGGAATTGTGTTTTTAGTTGATACAGAGGAGGAGAAGAAGGTGACAGAAGCAGAGGTGACCAGGAAGCAGAGGGCAGGAGCCTGACTGGTGTGTGGGGAGATACTGTGGCCATTCCCACCTCAACACCATACCCGGGAAAAATCCAGATGAAATGGGACTTTGGGAAGGGAAGCTCCAAGTGCTTGGCTTTCGTGACTGAGGATCAACTCACACGATGGTGTTCCTAAGGAGAGGCAGAGGTTCAAAGTGTGGGGCACAGGGGGGACGGGCTGGGTGGCAAGCTTCCATCCTCAGCCTTCTTGCCACATCCGACCCTGGGGGCTGCTCTCCCTGAAGCTGTTCCCCCTTGTTCTCAGGACTCCAGCTGCCCCCTCACCCAGCCCCAGCCTCTTTCAGCCTTCCTCAACCACCTCCCGCTCCTCAAGTTCACAACCATCCCGCCTCACCCGGTGCATGCCCGGGGTGGGAGGGGGGCCTCCTCTCCTTCTGAGCTCAGCTTTTCCAAGCTCTGCACTCATATCCACGTGCTCAGAGCCTGTGTTTTACTGTCAGCCATAGACACGTCTATCCCAGGCTCTGTCCCCGAGGCTTCCTGAGTCCCCTCCAGCAGTTCCAGAGCTGGGTGTGTTCTTCTGCCCCTTAATCCTTATGGCCAACAAGGCAATGAACTCTGAGGCTTTCAGTTTCTGAGCCACTTCTCATCCCCACTGCCAGGCTTTTCATCTCCTTGGACTGTACCCTGCACATCCCCCAACCTAGTTTCCCAGTTGCAGTGTGGACTGGCTTGGGGCAAAGTCTGGAGAAGGAGAAGTGAACCAGTGGTGTGCAAGGGCTGGAGAGTGCAGAGGAGGTGAGGCTAGGCTGGCAGGGGTCTTGGAGGTCTGCATTCGATCTGTGCTGGGCCTGGACAAAGGCAACAGGCAGAGGAAGAGCTGCGCATTTGATTCCGCAGGGCCTCGATTCTGCAGGCTTTGGGTGGAGGGAGAACTGTGCGCATTTGCTCAGGGTGTCCTGGGCAGTTACTGAAGGGCATGCAGAGGAGAACACAGATACCAGGGAAACAGAATCCATGGGTTCCAGCAATCTATCAGTACAGACACAGAGGGATTAAAGGCCTAAATGTAAACTACAGAAGCACAAATTAGAACAACCTAAGTATCACTTTATATTTAATTAGTCCTGCAAAAGTAAGAAAGCTAGATTGCAACAAGTGTGGGCCAGGGTGTGAGCACAGGAAAGCTCCAGGTACTGCGGTCCTGCAGACCTTCTGAGAACAGTCCAGCAGACCCGAAGCTAAGAAAGGGTTTGCTGAGGGAGTCAGGTGGGTGAGGTTGGGAGATATGGGAGGGAGAAGCCCACTGTGAGTCTCGGGTTTCTCTCCTCTGTGGCTTAACAGCAGTGAGGCAGGGACAGGGGCAGATCTCCCGACTTGGAGCGAGGAGGGAGAGTTGACCTGAGTAGAAATGGTGGGAATGAAGAAATAAAACCATGAAAGACCGGGAGAGGCAAAGATAGACAGGCCATGAGAGACAGGATGGAGCTGAGAGAACTGACGCAGTTCTCCGATGGCTGCAGCCAGCACCTGAACTGTGGAGATAGCTTTATTTATACAGTATCTTTTTTTTTTTTTTGAGACAGAGCCTCAAGCTGTCATCCTGGGTAGAGCGCTATCTACCAGCTCACAGCAACCTCCAACTCCTGGGCACAAGTGATTCTCCTACCTCCGCCTCCCAAGTAGTTGGGACTACAGGCGCCTGCCACAATGCCCGGCTATTTTTTGGTTGCAGCTGTCACAGTTGTTTGGCAGGCCTAGGCTGGATTTGAACCCTCCAGCTCAGGTGTATGTGGCCGGTGCCTTAACTGGTTGAGCCACAGGCTCTGAGCCTATTTATCCAGTATCTTAAGGTTACATAAATCTTAACACATGGAGTAGAGTTCGTCCTTAAAGAAGGAGAACAGTGTGCTTGCTGTTAACAAGGAAAAGTATCCATGGACTATGTGACTTCTGGCAGGTGAAAAGAATGTTGTTAAAGGAGAAGTGGTTGGAGGACGCTCTCTGAGGATTTCCCAGGCTATGAGAGCGCTGCTTCCCACAGTCCGCTCCCCACAGGCGAGGCAGAGGCAGGGGCAGGGGTAAGGGCAAGTGTGGGTGAAGGGAGGTACGAGATGCCCGCATTAGACTAGGAAGCACAAATTCTACCTCATGTCCTGGGAAGGTGTTTTATTTTTTGTAGAGATAGGTTGGCTATGTTGCCCAGGCTGGCTTTGAACTCCTGGGCTCAAGCAATCTTCTCACCTCAGGGTACCTAGGAATACAAATGCATATAGATTCTGAAGAAAATCAAAATTATTTTTGAAGAAACAACCACTGGGGCTGCACACTGCCTTTTTTTCTCACAGTACAAGGATGGCTATTATTCCAAGTCTCCCCCCCCCAGCAGGTGTGGCTCCCTCCCGGGAAGCTTTGACTGCTTACTGTTTTTTGGAGGTGTACTGCCGTGCAAACGTAGGCAGGCTACCAAGCTCTCCGTGTCTGTTTCCTCACCATACTGTTCATCACATGACAATACCCGCTTCATCGTGTTATTAACGCAGATAAAATGAGTGCGTTCACATAAGCTACCCCAAAGAATGATACATGGTTAAGTTCCTCAAAACGTTATTTTGTGCTATTATTTTTGTTACTATTATTTCTAGAAGAAAACTGTGGGTGCACGCAGGCATGGGGTAGGCAAGTACCGGCTAATTGTTTGACCAATACGTTTGTTTTACCTGTTTCTCGTGGTCTGTTTCCCGGATAACATGAAAACTGCTGTTAACATACCAAAATTGTGTGTTTGGAGAGGACTGGAAGTGAAATTTACAAAATTGTTCAATGCAGGGGCGGCGCCTGTGGCTGAAAGGAGTAGGGCGCTAGCCCCAAATGCGGGAAGTGGCGGTTCAAACCCAGCCCTGGCCAAAAACTGCAAAAAACAAAAACAAATTGTTCAGTGCTCATAGCGAATATTGTAAAATTGGACGATGCTGTAAAAGATTAGACGGTCTAGCACCATGCAAGTCCAAGGGTGAATTCTGTTTGAGCTGTATTCAGCTTGCAACCCCCACGCGCACCTGCCAGCGTTTGGTAACTCGCCTGCAAACGTTCGGCTCCTGGGCTCAGCACGCCCCCTGGCGGTCACTAGAAAGAACGGCGAAGTGGTGCCGAACCTTCCAGCCAGGTGCGCCTGGGAGGACAAGGGGCTCACCCTTATTACAGGAAGTCTGAACCGGTCCCCAGAAGGCATGTGGGCTCATTGACTCTGGCCCGGGACACTTCCAGGTGGGCGGGCGGGCGGAGCTGCCGTGGCTTCCGTCCTCTGCTCCCCCTTCACAGAAACCTACAGGTCCGCTCGGTGTCCACCTGCCGCCACCTCGTGAGCTGGGAAGTACCAGGTGTGGCAGCTTGTTCCAGGGTGTTGCGCGACCTGCACAACTTCCAGACGTGCCACCACGTGCAAACCCTGTCAGTACGGATCTCGGCCCGGAATCTACTCCTGTAAGGCACTTCCACCTGGACACGCGGGGCTGTCGTCTTCACGCGTTAGTGTTCCACAACCTCACCTGGCACGTGCGTTCTGGGGAGACTGGGCTTTGTTGTCTTCATAACTGTATCGAGTTGTGATTAGCATTTTGGAAAATCTTTTTTTCTTGGCAATGCTTAGCTGTTATTTCCAAAATGTCAAATATAAATAAAAAGCAATTTCTCTTACATTTATCCTTTACTTATGTAAGTGAAAGTGACTTCACATCTCCAGCGGGGCTTTGGCCAATCGCTCTACATGGAAATTATAAGTTGCCTTTAATTTCTAATTTATATTGCAGTTAGACCATTTTATTTTTTAATTCCCTGCCAGGTCTGTTTATATTATCTGAAGTTTTATTTCAGGAGGCTAGAGGGGGTGTTACGAATGATTTGCTATAAAAAGGAGTGTTAGTATGTGAAGAAGAGATCCACTGTTGCAGGGTAATAGAAGCAGCAAAAACTAGACCTTCTTGGGCAGTGCTGTAGCTCAAAGGAGTAGGGGGCTGACCCCATGTACTGGAGGTGGCAGGTTCAAACCCAGCCCTGGCCCCAAACCGCAAAACAAACAAACAAACAAAACAACTAGACTGTTTTCATTAAGGAAGGCCTGGAGGTTACTTCCTGATGCTTCTTTCCTCTGAAGGCAGAGGCTGTGGGTCTTTGCCTGTGGTCCTCCTCCCCGCCTTGGTGTGACAGCACCTCTCTCCTCCACAGTACCAGAGAGGCTTTGTAAAGGGATTCAAGGTGCATTTGGAGGAAAGAAAAGGTTAGCGTATAGTCCAGAAAAATAAAACCAATAGGAGATAGAGACAATAGATAGATTGGAATTGGGTCATGCAATTATCCCATGATTGGCAAATCCAGGAAAGTCATGATGTAATTCAGTCCAAGTCCAAAGACCTGAGAACTAGGAGCCAATGATGTCAATCCCAGTTCAAGGGCAGGAGAGGATGAGATAAAGTTTCCCAGCTCTAGCAGTGAGGCAGGAAAAGGGGGTAAATTCTTCCTTCCTTTGCCTTTTGTTCTACTCAGGCCCTGGTTGAGTGATAACTCTTAGTGGGAAGAGTGATCTACTTTACTGAGTCCACCGATTCAAACAGGAATGTCATCTGGAGATACCCTCACAGACACAGCCAGAAGCATTGTTTAATCTGGGCACACTGATGCCTAATTCAGTTGACATATAAAATTAACCTGTGTAGGCTCGGTGCCTGTAGCACAGTGGTTATGGTGCCAGACACATACACCAAGGGTGGTGAGTTCGAACCCGGCTTGGGCCGTCTAAACAACAATGACAACTGCAACAAAAAATAGTTGGGCGTTGTGGTGGGCACCTGTAGTTCCAGCTACTTGGGAGGCTGAGGCAAGAGAATCGCTTAAGCCCAAGAGTTGAGGTTGCTGTGAGCAGTGACACCACAGCACTCTACTGAGGGTGACATAGTGAGACTCTGTCTAAAAAAAAAAACAAAAAACCTGTGTAGTTAGGAAACCTGATCTGTGGCATCAGTTTTGTCTTGTTTTTGATCTGTGCCTCTAACTCTTCATGTGGTAGAGGCTGAAAGCTTTGGTGGGCATGTGGAGTGTCCCACCTTGCTCCAGCCTCCACGGTGCACTGCCTGGAGGATGGTGGGCTGCTCTCTAGGGACAACCCTGTCAGAGTCTGGGGATAGCTAAACTCCTTGGCCACACCTCTGGTGCAGTCTGCCATCACAGTCTTCCAGCCTGGTCCCTCAAGAACATTCTCCACAACTTCCCCAACCACTGGAATGTTCAGTGATGGTGGACTCATGCCTTCCATAGACAGTCAGACCTTCTCTGGGCAGCTTGATTGTTCAAGCAAGCCTCCCTTTAACATTCCCACTGGCCCTGAGCAGGGAGGTGGACACTTTGTCCCACCCGGCAGCCCTTCAGAGGTGAAAGCAGCCCTCACCCCACCCCAGCTGATATGGCCAGCAGCACCAGCAGCAACTTCTCACAAGCAGTTGCTTCTCACAGGCGTGGTCTTCAGTTGTACTGTCAGCACATCGCAGAAGCCATGGCCACAGGCTCTCGGGAAGGATGGGCTCCAGGCCAGGGTTCCATGGTGGGCCAGGAAGCCATTTCCCTCAAAGCTGTTGCCTGGCCAAGTTTCAGCCATCACTGACTCCAGGGTTTTTATAATTCTTTCTTGGAGCTGTGTAGCTGGTTTTAATCCTGTAGGATAGATTATCCCAACAACAGCCTTTGCAAGATTTCTTTGTCAAAGTGAGTGTCATGGCAATTCCATGAGACTATGGAGTCAGCCTTCACAGAGACATACTTCCTGGTCATGGCAGGCCTGTTATTGGATGGGAGAATTCAAGCCCCTGTAAGGTTGAAAAGTAGAAATTGTGCAATGTCTGCCTAAGACCTTTGAAGCCGGTATAATGCTGAGCTGTAAGACCTGGTGCACTCACGGGTTTCTAGAGATCTCCCTCTGTGAGTATGCCACCAAGGGACTCAGACACCACCATGCCTGCTGTAGAAATGGAAATTCATTCAGTCTTCAGAATGACTGATGGACTCAGAAGGAGAGACTGATCCCGTGAGAGTTGGAGAGACTGCTCCTGAACAGCACTGACATTTCTTTCCTGCCCACAGGACTTGGGTGCCAACTGATTTTTTTGCACTTGACGGAAAGAGACATCTCTGCTCTCCTCAAGAAAGCACTTCAGAGACTGTCCTGGTTGAAAATGCTTCCACCAGCAGTGATCAGAACTGGATACTGCTCCTCAGGATCCAGATGACTTAGTGTATCTGGTTGAACTGAGCATTCCAGAGAAACTCCTTAAACTGGAAATGGCGACTTCGGAAAGCAACCTCCTGAGAAGCTCCCATCTCATGCCCTCTTTGGGCCAGTCAGGCACTCGCAGGGGAAACACCTCAAGTTGGCTGGGCCACTCAGGTCCAGTTACACAAAGCTACCTTCCAAACATCTGTTGATGATGACCAGTCCTCGACAACAGTATTTCACAATCTTGATGATCTTTTAGGTAGCTGTGACTCTCAAACTCTAGCCCTCCTATCACCTGCAACCATGGCCAGGATGCCAGTCTTTGGGGTCTTCTTGCCATGACCTTAGAATGGAGCTCTAGGGACCCAGTGAAATAAGGGTGATCCCTGAGTTATGATGGTTTCCACTTTACAATAGATTTATGGGAGTATTAAATGCATTTTCAACCTATGATAGTTTGGACTTATGATGGGTTTATCAGGAAGTCACCCCACTGTAATTTGAGGGGCATCTGTGAACCTCCCTTTGCCTAGACTTCTAGTCTCTCTCCGACAGAAAGCCCACAGCCACCATGTGCACCTCAGCCCATCCAAGGTCTCTCACCACATGTGCTGGGGAGGGCCCCACAGCCATGCCATGTCCTTTCCTGTTTAACCTGTCCCCACCCCTGTCGTCAGCAGCACAGAAAACATCAGGAGACAACTTGGCTGATCCTGTCACTCTCACCCTTACCCCTCAGGGCTTTGGTGGAGGTTACTATTAACGCACCTCCAGGAGTTTGGTCTTGCACCTGTGCCCAGCCTTCGGCTTGTTGGTGGTTTTCACCAGCTGTGCCTGTCAGCCATGGCGCCGGAGGCCTCCCCTGTGACTCTCAGGCTGAGCAAGCTGCAGGGAGGAGGCAAGCCACAGAACAGAATTCTACCCACATGCAGGATCCCAGTGAATCTCCCAGGAGCCAGTGCGAGTACATATCTGCTCCTGGCCACAGGATGGGGCATATAACTTCTTGGGAGAGGGAGGGGGATGTCTGAGCAGACTTGGAGGCTGAGTGAGGTGCTTTGTGTTCAATCCCAGGACTGATTTTGTTTTTGCTTGGAAATCTGTAAGCCACCATTTTTTAGTATGTGATACTCTTTTGACATCTGCAAAGTTGGCAAACTTGTGAAGTCTCCTGGAGCCTTAAAAACTGGATCTATGAAATTGGCATATCCTGATAAATGGCAAGCCAAAAACCCTAGGGTGTTTGTGATAAATATTAGACCTGCTGCATTTGCTCACAAACACATCCTGTATGCAAAGTGAAATATAAGAACCTATGCATACAAAACTTCACTATCCAGCCTCTACACCCTCCAGGATAGAGCTCTTAACCAGGGGAAGATGGAAGTATCTTGTGAGCAGCCAAAATAGGTTTCCAGGGACCTAGACTGAAGCTAATGCATTTGCTCAGAGGAACATTTCTCCCCAGGAGTCTATTCGCCTTTAGGCCAGACACATGCCATCTCAGTTTGGTCCTATGGTTCCAAACTGTAGTAGATTATTTATTTATTTATTTATTTAGAGACAGAGCCTCAACCTGTCACCCTGGATAGAGTACTGTGGCATCACAGCTCACAGCAACCTCCAATTCCTGGGCTCAAGCAAGTCTCCTGCCTCCGCCTCCCAAGTAGCTGGGACTACAGGTCCCCGTCACAAGGCCCGGCCATTTTTTGGTTGCAGCCATCATTGTTGTTTGGCAGGCCCAGGGCTGGATTCAAACCCACCAGCTCAGGTGTACATGGATGGAGCCCTAGCCTGCTGAGTCACAGGCGCCGAGCCCAAACTGTAGTAAATTAAAGGCAAACATGATAGGTTGGGAGGAGGGTGGTGGTCCCTTGGGAGGAAGACCCGTTAAGAACAAAGAGAGTGATAGAAGAATGACAAAATCAGACATAAACTCCCAGCAGGAGCCTGGGCCATCTGTTGGAGGGTGCTCAGCAGCTCCTGAAGGCAGCATGCTCTTCCTGCATGGGGGAGAGCTGAGGGAGCTAATGAGCCCAAACTGCCTGGGAAAAGGTGACATCATGTGTTCTGCTGTTTTAAGTTGCATTTCCCTGCATTGCCTGAGCTTGTGGGTTCGAGACCAGCCCAAGCCAGAGCAAGACTTGTCTCTAAAAAATAGCCAGACATTCTGGTGGCCACCTGTAGTCCCAGCTACTTCGGAGGTTGAGGCAAGAGAATCACTTAAGCCCAAGAGTTTGAGGTTGCTGTGAGCTGTGATGGCACCACACTTTACTGAGGTGCGACAAGGTGAAACTCTGTTAAAAAAAAAAAAAAGAAAGAAAGAAAGAAAGAAAATGAAAGCAGAGCTTGGTACAAGGACTTGGATGTGATTGAATTGGGAGGTCACCCCAGGAAGCAGGATGTTGAGAGGAGGAAGGGGAAACCAGAGGAAGGATGGCTGTGGGGCTTCCAAAGTTGCACCCTGCACCTCTCCAGAGCTGCCTTCCCAAAGCCCAAGAAGTGGGCTTTTACCCACTGCTCCACCTCCGGCCATCCTTGCACAGGTTCCCAGGCTCAGCAGCAAAGGGGCCCTGGGAATGCCATTGGTGGAATCGAGGGAAGCTGAATGAGAGGTAGCTGTTGGGCTTGAACAGAACCATCCCCCCACAGCAGCAGCTACTGAAGACCAGGGGGCTCAAGGCATCTGCTGCAGGTGTTTCAGCCCAAAGCAGGGGCAGGCCAGAGTACCATCCACCCTATGGAGTGCAGGTCCTCATAATGATGTTTATCAAGTCTCTGGGCTGACAAAGTGGCCTGGCCATGGAGAGATCGCCCATGCACTCCATGGCCATGAATAGAGTGGAGGCTCCTAGGGACTTAATTTGTCCTGGTTTTAGAATGCTTAAGTGCAACTTCTTATCTAACCTGATCTTTTCCTCTGACCACACTGGCTCTATATGCCATTTACACCTCTCTGGGGGGTGTTAGAGGAAGATCTGTTCACTTGTTCCACAAACCTTTGCTGGTGTCTTAGGCCAGGACCCCAGAAGCAGACCTTGAGCTGAGGGTCCAGATGCATGTGATTTATTGAAAGGAGCTGCTCCCAGGAGAAGCAGGTAAGGAGTGGGCAGTATAGGACAGGAATGGGTGGGGAGGCCACATAGGATGTCGTTTCAGAAGAACCAGCCTTGGCTGGATCCTGCAGGAAAACTCCGAGATTGATGATCTCTCAGAGTTTGCCACAACTTAGGCAGGGGAGCTGGGCTTTTTCACCCCTCCCAAGTCAGCCACTGAACAGCTGAAGGCTACCCCTGTTCTCCCAAATAACCCAACGATGGTTCCCCAAAGAGAGGCAGACACTCAGGTTATGTGCGCAAACACCCAGAGCTGGGGAAAGAAGCATGGAGGAGCCCTGGGGTCTGATGGTATGTCCTCACCACAGTGGCCCCTCTCTGTGCTAGGTGCTAGACTAAGGTGTGGCTTCTGTGCCCTCTGTCTGCTCATGGAAGGACTGCGTTTGGTAACTACTGCCACAAATGCACCCTGGCTGACCTGGGCCCTGCATCTGCTGCTAAGGAAGTCGCTGCCTCTTTGGGGTCAGCTTATCTTGTGTGAGTAAGGGGGTTTGGCACTGTCAGACCTTCACTCCTCTCTCAACTCTGACCACAGCAGCTTAACACGGATGTGTGGGTACTGACAAAGAACACGATGTTTACAATCATCTTGTCAGCCCTTACAGAGTTCATATCTGGAGATGCAGGATGAAAATTCTGTTCTAATGTCATTGCTGAGACAGCCCAATGATCTTATTAGATGGTAGGCTGGAATCATGTAAACATTTTATGCAAATTCAGTCATAAACTCTCAGAAGAGTGTTGGAGAGAGAGTGAGGATTCGGTGTGTTTGTGGGGATGGTTTGTGACTTTGGGGGGTGTTTTAGGGCAGTGATATATTGGAAGCAAATCAGACCTAACAACAGAGTATGAAGAAAAGGCATCTAGGGCGGCGCCTGTGGCTCATCGAGTAGGACGCCGGCCCCATATACCGAAGGTGGCCGGTTCAAACCCAGCCTCGGCTGAACTGCAAAACAGAAAAATAGCTGGGCGTTGTGGCAGGCGCCTGTAGTCCCAGCTACTCGGGAGGCTGAGGCAGGAGAATCGCCTAAGTCCAGGAGCTGGAGGTTGCTGTGAGCTGTGTGACGCCACAGCACTCTACCAAGAGCAATAAAGTGAGACTTTGTCTCTACAAAAAAAAGAAAAGAAAAGAAAAGAAAAGAAAAGGCATCTGCACTTGAGGCAGTCGAGGGAAGTCTGAACAGCTGAGCTACCTTCTTGGCTTTTGCCCACCTGCATGGCCAAGGACACAAAGACCAGGTTCTGCACAGAGGGAGTCATCATTTTGTGGCCTGGGAAAGTTTTTTTGTGGGGCCATCTGTGGCCTGGAGCCCACTGTGACCAGATCCACAACATGGGTGCAGTTCTGCTCTCTGGAGCCCACTGTGGACGGGGTGGTATCTGGAGTGACAGGGAGTTTGTCTGCCTGACTCTGCTTTCATAAAGTATATTGGCAAGACATGGGGGCCTCGCAGGCAGCATGCTCCTGGCTGACCCATTCTGTGCCTGGGAGAGAGTGCCATACCCCACCAATGCTTGGAGCCAGGTGGGGTCACCGTGGAAGCCTGAATCCCAAGCAGTCATTAGGGGAGATTGATGGAAGGGGAGTGGCTTGGGGGGGGAGGGCGGGAGGCCTGCTGCTGCTTCCCTGTGGTTATTTATGGCCTTGCCTGGGTGTCAGTAACCAGGTTGACAGCTCGCTGTAAACTGACCTGGCTGGCATCCAGCCCACAGCGTGAGACATGTCAGCCTCAAAGACAGTGACCAGATGCAGTAGGTGTGGAAGGAAAGATTCCAGAACCCTAACCTCAAGACCTCTTTATCCACAGACAGGCCTGTGTGTGGACAGATGCTTGAACCCCCGAAATATTTATGCAAGTAGACATGGCACAGCCAGCATGAATCTTGCTTTTGGTGCAGGTGGAATGAGCATGAATTATCCCAAAGAGTAAGGAATCCACAGATGGCTCCTGGGGAATGTAATTGGCTTGGAGAATGGACATTAAAGCATTTTGGGGTTTCTTTGTTTTTTCAATTGTGTGTGTGTGTGTACCCGCATGTTTATTTTGGCAACCGAAGTACCAATCTGATCCTATTTAACTTACCTGAGTTGTTTGCTGTGCTTACCTGACATCTAAGGTCCAGGGGCCTGGGGGAAATGTCCTGTTTTCAAGGGGCTAAAGTGAGCCGGTCACACATCTAAGGTTGCTTCAGTCCACCCACATACACACAAGACCCAGGCCTATTGTTCATAGCAGCTCCACTGACAGTGGCCAGAGGGCATTGAGGGGCAGGGATGTGGAGTCAGAAGTTGAGGCTGGAGTCCTAGTGTGGCCGCTTCCTTCTAAGACCTGAGCCTTGTCATTGCTGCCTGGTCTGTCTCAGTGGACCAGTGTGGAGACTGGGTGAAGCAATGCAGGAGAAAGTGCTTGGAAAACTGTGGAGTTCTTCTCATGGGGTCTGGATGGGGGTAAGATCCCTCTGGCTGGACGGTCTCCCAGAGGTGGCTCAGGCCCAGGAGACCCAGGCTGGGCAGCAGAGTGGAGTCTGTGTGGGGGGTCCTTGCTAGGGAGGCTCCCCTTGGAGTATAGTCATGGGCCCTTGGAGAGTCCCAGAGTATAAGACAAGGAGGAAGTAATGCTTTCTGGGACAAAGCTGCCTGTTCCTTGAGAAGTCACAGTAAAAATGAGTCTGACTTGGTGGTTTTGTGAAGTCCCTAGGCTGAAGGGCCTCATTGCCACCAGCCCCTCCACTTCCTTTCATCTGTTCACTCCATAAACCCCTGCCCGGTAGGAGAGCAGAGCCAACACTGATAGCTAAGTGAGAAGGGGCTGTGACAGAGAGAAATAGGTCGTGGGACTCCAGGGAGCTATCATCAACTGGTGACACTGAACTACCCGGAGACACAGGGGCTTCACACATGAACAATCATTTATTCTCTCTTGGAGTTTCTGTGCATTGGGAAGCAGAGGGCATGGGGAACCATGTGTAACCTCGCTGGAGGACCCGAGGCTGGCCGCAGCAGTGAGGGAAGGCTCATCCACTTGAATGTAGACCACATCGTGGCTGGCCACATGTCCTCTCCCTGTCGCCTGGACTTCCTTGCAGCACAGAGGCTACTGGGTTTCAAGCCTAGGGAAAGGAGAGGGTTGAACATCCTCTTCGACAGCCTCACCTAGGAAGGAGCACAGCTTCGCTGCTAGGTCACCACCAGGTTGGGGGTGCAGACCCCACCTCTCTGTAGGATGTGTGTCACGATGCAAGGAGACCCTGCAGGTGTGCTAAGCAAGTGAGAGGGGCTGTCTTTGGAAAACATTCCTGGTTGTGCCCATCTAGGAGGTAGGGGAGGCAGTCAGGGGGAGCTTCCTAGAGGAGGTGTTGCTAGGGCTGAGTGTTGTTGTTTTTTAATTAGATCAGTTAAGATCCTTTATTTATTTAATTAATTTATATTTTGAGACAGAGTCTCACTTTGTCACTCTTGGTAGACTGCCATGGTATCATAGCTCACAGCAAACTCAAACTCTTGGGCTCAAGCCATCCTCTTGCCTCAGCCTCCCTCTCCATACCTGGCTCAGACTGGTCTTAAACATGAGCTCAGGCAATCTGCCTGCCTCGACCTCCCAGAGGGCTGGGAATATAGTGTTTTTTGGGGAGGGTTGTTTGTTTTGTTTTTTTGAGACGGAGTCTTGCTCTGTCACCCAGGCTAGGGTGCAGTGGCATCAGCCTATCTCACAGCAACCTAAAACTCCTGGGTTCTGTTGCATAACCAGAGACATGAGGGGCTATAGCTTTGCCTCAGGTGTAGATCCACACTGCAATGTTAAGGGCACAAGAAGCAGGCTACAAGCTCTGTTGTGGCATCTAGCCGATTAACTTTCTTTCTTTTTTTTTTTTTCAATTACTTATAAAACTTTATTGAGAGGTCCTCATTAAAGGGGCTCCTTCTAAGCTCCACCAGTTACTGAAAAGAAAAGCTGGTGCTGGGGAGTCCTCTACACCACTGACTGATGAATTTCAGCACATCCTGGCACACTGGGCTGTGGGAAGTCTTGATGGCCATAAGGAATTTATTCCAGTTATCCTTGTTGGCAGCTTTCCCTGGCTGCTTAAATTCCCTTTTGTTCCTCAAAATGGGGTATCCTGTAATGAGGCAGGGCAGGGCCCTGACTCCAGTGCTTGCTGCCACCAAGGAGGCCTCATAGGCACCACGTTCATCATGAGGCAGAACCTGCTCCAGCTGCTGGTCCATTGAGACTGTGAGCATCCAGTCTCGAACTTCTTCTCTCTGAGCTTCCGGTACATGCTGCTTGGCTGGAGCATTCATCTTTCTCAATCGCTTTTTGGATTAACTTTATTTCTGACTACCTTATATACTTTTGCAATCATGTGCACACTTAATCTATGATTTACAATATTCATTATTTAACTTTAAACTTAAGTGGCAGATATCCTGCCCCTGAAAACAGCACAATACTTTTTACTTTTAGGTCTTAAAAAAATCTGCATAAAAATAAGAGAGGCAGAGCTATAGGAGAACTATTTCCTCATGTACTTAACAAGTTAACCTTAAATGGGTCGTTGACTTTGTTTCTTCACAGTGCTAAGATCTTTAGGCATTTGACAAAATGTAAAGACATTTTGTCAACCTCTGGACCATTCCTCCAGGCAAGAACCTAGGAGACAATGGCTGCAAAAGCTTCAAAGTATCTGTTCCTGGATGACCAGAAAACAGTCTTTGTGTTTGCCTCATGGTTGCCCAAATCTATTGCTTTTTCTGTGAAGGCAAAAGCCAGTTTAACTCATTAGTGGCTTACTTGAATGAGACGTACATGAGACTTACATGTGGGGATTTCTAACCCCACAGATCAATATTTGGAATCACACCCTCTCCCTACACTTAGCCAGGAAGAAATAGATCTCCTGAACTGACCAATTTCAAGCACTGAAATCAAAGAAACAATTAAAAATCTCCCAACAAAAAAATGCCCTGGTCCAGATGGCTTCACACCAGAATTCTATCAAACCTTCAAAGATGAGCTTATTCTCATAGTGCAGAAATTATTCCAAAAAATTGAGCAGAAAGGAATCTTCCCCAACACATTCTAAGAAGCAAACATCACCCTGATACCAAAACCAGGAAAAGACCCAACTAAAAAGGAGAACTTCAGACAATTTTCACTAATGAGCTACTTGGGATGCTGAGGTAAGAGAATTACTTAAGCCCAAGAGTTTGAGGATACTGTGAATGGTGATGCCCCAACACTCAACCCAGAATTGAGAATCTGGTAATCTGTCTCAAAAATAAAAAATTTCACTAATGAATATAGATGCAAAAATTCTCAATAAAATACTAGACAATAGATTACAACTTATCATCAAAAAAGTCATACATCACTGTTCCCCCATCCCTGTGTTCAACTCCTTGTATTGCCATTCTGATATCCTTATGCCTTGCCTTGGCTCAAACTGGTAAGGAGCTACTGGCATTGAGGGACCTGCTCAGCCTGCCCACCAAACTCCTGGAGTTACAGTGTGGTCATAGCACCCTGCCAAACAGCACTATTTTTCCTGTTGCTCTTTCTGTCCTTCATCTCTCCTTTTCTTCAATTAGTTTCTTTTATCTCCTCCTTTATTTTTGTTTCTTTCTTTCTTATTCTCACCTTTCTCTTCTCTCTTTGCTGTTTACCCTTCTTTTCCTTTTAGCTTTATATCAAAAGGCCACTCAACAAGCTCTGAGACAAGGTAATTCAAAGTGAAAGAGGCAGGAGGGAGGGGCAACATGGCCAATTGGAAGCAGTTTCCGAAAGAGGCTCCTATCCAGGGGGAAGGATAACATCCAGAAAATTCCCAATTAAGCAGAAGATTGGAGCCCAGCCAAGAGAGAAGTGATTACTGCAGGTCACCTCTGCTGAGGCAAGCTGTGATTCCAAGAAAGAAAGCTTCAGGTACAAATTTCATCTGAAAGGAAAACTATCCATCCCCTCTCCCAAGAAAGCTGGTCTCTTTTTGTTTCCTCTCTTTTTTCTCTTCTTTTGCTCCTGCGGGTTTTCTACAGACAAGCGGTAAACTGTGGATATCTTGTCTCTCCGCACAGGAGAGTGCTATGGGAAGTAGGACTATTTCCCCTGAAGGACCCTGCTGTGGCTCTGAATGCTCTCTTGCTAGGCAGAAAAATTGAACTAAAGTTTTCCCTGCCATTCTGAACTTCCAGTGCGCCCTTCCTCCCTTACCTGATGAAACAGAAGTCTATCCCCTGCTGAAACTGTGAGAAGAGGATCTTGAGCAGCTCCCCCACTCCTTGTCAGGTGGACAAAGTGCCTCACTCCACAAGAGAGGCTGCACCAAGCTTTCCCCCCCAAACCGTCCACGCAGCCAGAGGCTCCACCGAGTGTATGCGACCCCCCAGTAGGCTGAGCCACCTGGGCAGGCAGGACCGACCCCGCCAGAGACTCTACCAAGAGCATGCTACCCCCCCCCCAGCAGTCCAAGCCACCTGGGCAGGCAAGACCACCTGCATCACAGACTCCTGCCCAGTGCACAAAACCCCCAGTAGGATGAGCTGCCTGGGCAAGCGGGACTGCCCTGGCCAGGCACTCCACTGAACCTTTGTGTGACCCCCATGTGGGCTGTGGCCCCTGGGCACCCAAGCCCTCCTCAGCCAGCACTGCCCCAGGCAGAGGCTCTGGGAGCCACACAACCCGTGTCCTCCCCCTGGTATCTTCCCTGCCTCCATACTGGACCCGCCCATCTGGCCAGGGTCTCAGAAAACCATGCGACCTCACACCCTCCCTCTGCCACCCTCCCTACTGCTGTGCAGAGCCCTCCACCCGGCCAGAGACTGCTGGAGCCACAGGCTCTCTTTGTCAAAGTCACCAGACGCCAGGCACTCCTAGATCTGTGTGCACATTCCCCAGTCTTCCAGATGGATCTATATGTGCAATGCTACACTCCAGAGCTGCTCTGACAGCTAAAACTCCTTGGCTGGGACAGTCCCAGAGGAGCTACACAGGGTCACTTCCTACAAAAATCCAACAATAATAGAGTGATCCCAATGGGGTCCAATCTTGGAGAGACACTTCCCTAACCCTGAGGACTACCAGAGACAATGGCAAAAACAATCATGAGGTGGAATCAATGAATAATATGAATAATGAGATTAGATCAACTCCCCCAAGAAATGATAAGGCAGACACAGCACAAGATCCCATGCATCAACTAATGGCTGAGATATCAGAAAACAAATTTAGAATCTGGATAGCAAATAAGATCAACAGAATGGAAGAAATGATGGAACTAGAATTTCAAGTAGTAATCCAAAAAAGTCTCAAGAATTCAACCAATTCAAAGACAAAATGACCAAAGATTTTGACACATTGAGACAAGAAGTTGCAGCCCTCAAAGTAGAATCCCTCAGTAACAGAATGAAGCAAGAATAAAAAAAAAAAAAAAAAGAATTATACAACAGATCAATAAATCAAAAAGTTGGTTTTTTGAAAAGGTCAATAAAATAGGTAAACCTTTGGCTAACCTAAGCAGGAAAATAAGTAAAATCTCTAATTTCATGAATCAGAAATAGTAAAGATGAAATAACAACAGACCCCTTAGAAATTCAAAAACTGCTTAATGAATATTACAAGAAACTTTACTCTCAGAAATTTGAAAATCTGAAGGAAATTTACCAATACTGGGAAGCATGTGACATACCAAGACTCAGCCAGAATGATGTGGAAATGTTGAACAGGACTAATTCAAGTTCTGAAATAGCACCAACTATACAAAATCTCCCTAAAAAGAAAAGCATTGGACCAGATGGCTTCATGTCAAAATTCTACCAAACCTTTATAGAAGAACTAGTATCTATATTACTAAACCTCTTCCAAAATAAAGAAAAAGAAGGAATACTACACAACACATTCTATGAAGCACACATCACCTTGATCCCTAAACCAGGGAGAGACCCAACAAGAAAAGAAAATTATAGACCAATATCATTAATGAATATTGATGCAAAAATATTCAACAAGATCTTAACAAACAGAATGCAACAACACATCAAACAAATTATACACCATGACCAAGTGGGCTCTATCCCAGGGGCTCAAGCCTGGTTCAATATACATAAATCTATAAATATAATTCAGCACATAAACAAATCAAAAAAGAAAGATGATATGTTTCTCTTCATTTATGGAGAAAAATCTTTTGACAATATCCAGCATCCCTGCATGATCATGATACTTAAAAAAATTGGTATAGAAGGGACATTTCTTAAACTAATAGTGGCCATCTACAGCAAACCCACAGGCAATATCGTATTGAATGGAGTTAAATTGAAATTATTTCCACTTAGATGAGGAAACAGGCAAGTTTGCCCATTATCTCCTCTTCTCTTCAACATTGTAAAGGAAGTTTTAGCCATTGCAATTAGGGAAGAAATGGCAATCAAGGGTATCCACATAGGGTCAGAAGAGATCAAACTTTCACTCTTCGCAGATGATATGATTATATATCTGAAAAACACCAGCGATTCTACTACAAAACTTTTAGAAGTGATCAAGGGATACAGCAATGTCTCAGGATACAAAATCAACACCCATAAATCTGTAGCCTTTATATATACCAACAATAGCCAAGCCAATAAAAACAATGAAGAACTCTATTCCTTTCACAATAGTGCCAAACAATATGAAATATTTGGGTGTTTACCTAACAAAGGATGTGAAAGATCTCTCTAAAAAGAGCTATGAAATTTTAAGAAAAGAAATAGCTGAAAAAGTTAACAAATGGAAAAACATACCATGCTCTTGGCTGTAAAGAATCAACATTGTTAAAATGTCCATGCTACCCACAGCAATATATAATTTTAATGCAATTCCTATTAAAGCTTCATTGTCATATTTTAAAGATCTTGAAAATATGATACTTCGCTCTATATGGAATCAGAAAAAAACCTTGAAAAGCTGAGACTTTACTCAGAAATAAAAACAAAGCAGGAGAATCACGCTACCAGATCTGAGACTGTACTATAAATTGATAGCGATCAAAACATCATGATTCTGGCACAAAAACAGAGAGGTAAATGTTTGGAACAGAATAGAGAACCAAGAGATGAATCCAGTTATTTACCATTACTTGATCTTTGACAAGCCAATTAAAAACATTCAGTGGGGAAAAGACTCCCTGTTAAATAAATGGTTCTGGGTGAACTGGCTAGTGACCTGTAGAAGATTGAAACTGGACCCATACCTCTCACCATTAACTAAGATAGATTCTCACTGGATTAAAAATTTAAACTTAAGACATGAAACTATAAAAATTCTAGAAGAAAGTACAGGGAAAATGAGGAATCAGCTTGGGTGAATAGTTTATGAGGAGGACTCCCCAGGCAATTGAAGCAGTATCAAAAATACACTACTGGGACCTGATGAAAGTAAAAAGCTTCTGTACAGCCAAGAATAGTAAGTATAGAAGCAGACAGCCCTCAGAATGGGAGAAAATATTTGTAGGTTATGCCTCTGACAAAGGTTTAATAACCAGAATCCACAGAGAACTCAAACATATTAGCAAGAAAAGCACAAGTGATCCCATCTCAGGGTGGGAAAAGGACTTGAAGAGAAACTTCTCTAAAGAAGATAGGCACACAGCCTACAGACACATGAAAAAATGCTCACCATCCTTAATCATCAGAGAAATGCAAATCAAAACTACTTTGAGATATCACCTAACTCCAGTAAGATTAGC
>CAUYON010131589.1:0-21521 GCA_963573935.1 Arctocebus calabarensis
CTAGTCCTCGAGGTTATGTTTGCGCCTCAGCTGCATCACATGATTGAGGGGCCCCTAGCGGATTTGTGATTTCTGAGCTCTGCACGCAACAGGCGCTCAATACATGTGCGGGGTGTATGCTTGTGTTTGCGCTGTATGCCGACGGCCTGGAAGGAGGTCCCAGATTGGCACAGCGATGGAGGATGGGTCAGAGAATAGTGCTTTGAAGAGTCCTAATCCTGCTGGTTGCCTGGGCTCCGAACACAGCCTCAAGCAGCCTCAAGTCGTAGGATGCCCCCAGTTCAAATGCCGGGGCGCAGAGGCCTGGGCACGCAGTTCTTCTAGTGGCTCCAGTTCTAAGCCACGCCCAAGTCTCAAGAGTTTAGGGGGCCTTTCTCCGCAACTGCAGAGAAACCTGAAACTTGGGGGCGAGGCAGTAATATCTTGTGGTAGGTGAGGATGTGGAGTTAAGGGTTTCTTCTAGACGAGTCCCTGCATTTCAGAAGCATGATTCCCTGGCTCTACCGACGTCTCATTCGGACTCGGCTCCAAGAGAGCTAGCCCTTTAAGACTATGCCCAGTGGGCGCGTCCCGGCCGCTCTTGGGGTGAGGAGGGGCGGGGCCCCAGAATGTTTGGTCCCGCCTCCTGGCCCGCCCCGCCCCCGGCACTCCGCCGGCGGCGCCTTTGATGTTCGGACCCGCCAGCTCCCGGAGCCTCTCAGGCCCGCGCCCTCGCCCCGCGCCTGCAGCCCGCCCAGGCGGAATCAGCCCGCGCTCCGGGCTCGGAGGTCTGCACTTCGGGCTCGCCGCCCCCCCACACCCCGGCCGGCTTCGCGCCCCGCACTCCCGGCGCCTAGAGCTCCGGCGGCGGAGCGCACCATGCCGCAGCTGGACTCTGACGGGGGGGGTACGGGCGGCAGCGACGACCTCGGCGCGCCTGACGAGCTGCTGGCTTTCCAGGATGAGGGCGAGGAGCAGGACGACAAGAGCCGCGACAGTGCCGCGGGCCCCGAGCGCGACCTGGCCGAGCTCAAGTCTTCGCTCGTGAACGAATCTGAGGGCGCGGCGGGCGGCGCGGGGATCCCGGGGCCCGGCGCCGGGCCCCGCGGAGAGGCCGAGGTCGGGGCCGAGGTGAGCTACGGCTGGCCCGCGCCGCTCCTCCCCCGCGGTCGCCGAGCTCCGCAGTCCCTGGCGCCGGCTCGAGCTGACCCGCCCCCGACGCCCGCGGCCTTCGGGGTCTCCAGCCCTCAGAGCCCTCCTGTCCCCAAGCCCCCACCTTTCCCACTGCCCCTCACGGCCCCTATGGTTCTCCCTCCAGGCTCTCGGGCGGGAGCACACTTCGCAGAGACTTTTCCCCGATAAACTTCCAGAGCCCTCGGAGGACGGTGAGTTTCCGCGCGCTAAGGCCCCGGCTTCGGTGGGACAGAGCAGACGCCGGGAACGTCGGGGAGCCGAGGGGTGCCTCCGCCCAATGCAGTTCAGGGAGGCGGTAGAACCCGGGGGGTGGGAGTCTGGGGGGCGGGTTTCCCGAGTGCGGCTAGGCTCGTGTCACTTCCGGTGCCCTGACCTTTATAGGAGTAAACAGACCCCTGCCATCTCCGCCTCCCCTCCTGCCCAGGTGACTGACTAATCCTCTGTCTTGAGGAGAAAGAGTTGGCCAAGTTTCTTGGCTGAAGGGCGGGGTGGAGGGTCAAGTAGGGGCCGCTTAGGGGACTCCTTCCCCCAAACTTGGCACTGGGGATACTCCCAGCCCATTCCTTCACAAGTCAGGACCTCGAAGGGGTCCCCCTCGGCAATTCTCATTTTTCTCTTTCAAGAGCAGACAGCCTTCAGCCTGGGTTACTGGGACGGGGCTGGTGTGTCTGACCCAGCTGTGGTTTTTCCAGGCCTGAAGGCCCCTGAGTGCGCCAGCGGCATGTACAAAGAAACGGTCTACTCTGCCTTCAATCTGCTCATGCACTACCCACCCCCCTCGGGAGCAGGGCAGCACCCCCAGCCGCAGCCCCCGCTGGTAAGTTGCCCCTGCAGCCATTGCCCCCCTGTTCCTGCTACCTCTTAAACCAGGTAGGTGAGGTATGAGAAGAAGAGACTTTTGCCTAAAACAAATTAGATAGATGAGAAGTGCTGGTCTTTTTTCCCATACACACCCAGTGGGATCTGAACCAAAAGGAGAACTTGGCGGAAGGGAGGGTGGTCCGCCCTTGAGCACCCCCCAGCCCTCTGGCTGTTGGTGTTTGTCTTCCCAGCTGGCCCACAGCAGGTGCAGGCCCTGACCTGGTGCTGGCTGATGTTGGGGGTGGGGTCTTTTCAGAAAATTGTTTGTGCTGAGACCACCCTGACTCTTGAGGGTGGTGTGTTTAGTGTGACCTGAGCTCTGAGCTTTGCATTTAGCTTTCTCCTCACAAGTAAGTTATTTCCCCAAAAGCCCTGAACCTCTAACTTGGAGGAATGGGCAGAAAAGCTAAGTTATTTAGATCTGCTTGTGCAGAAGAAACATGCTCTCCTTGGCCATCTTCATTGGCATGAGCACACCTTTGCCAGAGAAGGATGCTGAAAACCATGCGGAAAGTGGATTCTTTTTTTTTTTTTGCAGTTTTTGGCCCGGGAGAGGTTTGAACCCACCACCTCTGGTATAGGGGCCAGCGCCCTACTCCTTTGAGCCACAGGCACCGCCCCTGGAAAGTGGATTCTTGATCTCAAACACCTTAGGAGGAATTGGCAGCGGTGTTACAGATCAGTGGTGTCAAGAGGGGGTCAGTTTAATACATTTATGAATTAAATCTTTAGAAAAGATTTTCATGATCCTTGCAAAGTACGCTTTTTCGCCTATTGGTGCAGATGATCTAGAGTGTGAAGAAGTGCTCTGGGGAGGTATGGCTTCACTTTAAAAAAATTCATATTAATGTTTCAGATTGTCTTTAGTTGGGCCAAATAGGGGTGAGGGTACAGTGGAAGGTTTGGAGGACCCCAGTGGGCAGGTATTGGGTGCAAATGTAAGCCTAGTACAGTTTGGGGCCAGGAGGCTGGAAGCTTGTTGGGCCAGAGGGTGGAGAGAATGACTGCCAGGCTGTTCACAAGTGAGGACAGTGTTCTGATAGCTGCTTCACGCTGAAGCTGGTTGGAGGGGAGAAGACATGCAGGCTTCTCTCCAGAAACCCCGGGGTGGAAAACCTAGCTGGCTCTAAAAATGAATTCCTTGCCTTTGGACTTCCATTTCCTCATCTCTGAAATAAGCATGTTGGCCAACTGGTCCATCTGACCTTCTGCTCTAGGGTAGCTTGGTAAATGAAATGGATCATTTCCTTCGAAGTCTGTGGGAGGAGGCTTGCCCCTGACCCTGCCACCTGATGTGGCAGCTTTCCTCATAGAACTCTTCTCTGCACAAGGAGATGCTTGACAGATGCTTCTCGGATCCCCTACGAGGTGTAAATATCCTTAGATTTGGGACCGGGTCGAAATAACTCACCACCAGTGGGTGATTTGCTTGGATAGGGGCTGGGGTCACTATGGTAACTATGATAAGACAAAATGTCCAGGCTCACAGCTTGGTGCTCCAGCCTGCCAGAACTCTACAGCAGCACAGAGAAAAGGCATCGTTTCAGATAGGGTTCATCTCATGATGTGGGCAAATGATGGGAAAGTGCCCAGAGCAGGTAGGGCCTTGGTACATTGGTCAAGAGTAGGCAAATGGTGGACTCTAACAGTCAAGATGGTTGAAGAAAGACACACCACTAGCGCCTGGCCCAGATCATTTAGTTTTCAACTTCAGGTCTTTCTCAGGCTACAACAGTTGCATTTCTTTTTTGTTAGAGACAGGATTTTACTCTGTTGCCCAGGACAGAATCTAGTGGCATGCTTATAGCTCATTGCAGCTCAAACTCCTAGGCTCAAGAGATCCTTCCCTCTCTACCTCCTGAGTAGTTGGGACTATAGACACATACCACTATGCCTGGCTATTTTTTTTTTAATTTTTGATAAAGATAGGTTCTCACTGTGTTGCTTAGGCTGGTCTCAAACACCTACCCTTAAGCAATCCTCCCACGTTAGCCTTACAAAAGTGTTGGGATTACTTGTGTGAGCCACTGTGCCCAGCCCAGCACATGCATTTATATGTATTACATCCTCTCCTATAGGTGTATGTTCCCTCGCGACACTTGCAGGATCACAGCTGCAGTTTCCCCTGTATGGCTTCTGGAACACAGTAGGAGGACAGGCTTTGCCACTGATGTTCTATATCCTGGCTTCAGCTGCTCTGTGGGGCTGGAGATAAGAACAGAGAGGCAAGAGCTTAAGTTGGAGTGACACTGGGTGAAGAAGATATATGTAACTGTAGGGGAGCCTCTGTTAAGCATAGCTGGTAGTTATAAACACTTAACAAGTGGTGGTAGTTGCTTGCATTACCCCAAGAGTTGTGTGGACATTCACAATTTAGTTGGGGGTCTGGCGCCATCCCTCACACGCCTATAATCCTGGCATTTAGGAGGCCCAGGTGGGTGGATCGCTTGAGCTCAGGAGTTTGAGACCAGTCTGAGCAAGAGCAGGACCATGTCTCTTCTAAAAATAGAAAAATTGGTGCATCTTAGAAGGGTACAAGTGAAACTTACTAAATGCAGAATACAAATGTCTTCATACAATAACTAAGAAAATGCCATGAAGGCTATGTTAGACAGTTTGATGAAAATATTTCAGATTATATATGAAACCAGCACATTGTATCCCTTGATTGCACTAATGTACACAGCTTTAATAAAAAAAAAATATTTTTTTTGCACTAATGTACACAGATTTAATAAAAAAAAAATAGAAAAATTAGCTGGGCGTTGTGGCAGGAGCCTGTAGTCATAGCACTAATGTACACAGATTTAATAAATCTGATTGCACTAATGTGCAATCAGATTGCACATTATTTGCACATAAATTGCAAAATTTTTTTTGTACTAATGTACACAGATTTAATAAAAAAAAAAAAAATAGAAAAATTAGCTGGGCGTTGTGGTGGGAGCCTGTAGTCATAGCTACTTGGGTGGCTGAAGCAAGCTGATCTCTTGAGCCCAAGAGTTTGAGGTTGCTGTGAGCCGTGATACTGTAACACTCTAGCCTAAGGCAACAAAGTGAGACTATGTGTCAAAAAAAAGATATGGTTAGTTTTTACAAAACAAAGTGAACTGATCCTATGTTTTGGTAGCACATTTATTATCTAATTCAAGGGTCATATATCTAGATTCCTGGCCAGGTGCAATGGCTCACACTTGTTGGAGTACTCCGGGAGGGTGAGGTAGGAGGATGGCTTGAGTTCAGGAGTTTGAGAACAGCCTGAGCAAGAGCTAGACCCTGTCTGTGGCTCAAAGGAGTAGGGCACCGGCCCCATATGCTGGAGGTGGCAGTTCAAACCCAGCCCTGACCAAAACCCGCCCCCCACTCAAAAAAAAAATCCAACAGAGCCTTTTATTAGCCCTTTGCAAGGGCCCTGAGGAGAAACTGCCTTTGGAAGTTTTCCAATGCTGGTCCCTTTCCTAAGCCTATATCTTACAGGACAGCATGTTTCCCAGCCCTCTCTGAGGACATCCAAGGGGTCAGCAATTGTGCTGAGATGCCCAAGGTCAGTCACTGGACGTCCCTTGAGGGGAGTCTCTTACTTGTGACTTCTCACGTGAGGTGGAATGCCTGTGTGGTTGGCCCATTGGAAGACTTCAAAACAGGGAGACTCAAACCTGGTGAGGAGCGATGAGATAAATGATCAGTTCATAGTCAACTGCCTTGGGATAGAAATTTTTTCTTCAAAAACGATTGTTTCTTTTTGGTATTTGGCTTCTGTAAGCCTTGAGGAAGGGGAAATTAGGTCAAAGTTTATTCTATGACCAGCATTTATCACTCTAAGGCAGACAGTTACTGCCCTAGATGAGTGACCATTGTTTATTATCTTCTGCTCTGAGACTTTGGACAAGTGGGGGTGGAGAGGGGCATAGTGAGCTGGTCCTTGGCTGGATCTGGGGGGGATTCTGGAATGAGCAAGGCTTCATCTCTTAGGTAAAATTAGGCTTCAGTGTGTAAGACTATCAGTCTGGTTATATGAGGCATCGTGTCCCAAGGCCCCTTCCATGGGCTGCATTTAGAGTCTATGGTTTTGATGGATGCTGAACCTTTGCCATTTTGATGAAATATCCAGAACAGACAAATACATACAGACCGAAAGTAGGTTAGTGCTTGTCAGGGGCGGAGGGAAGAGTGGAATGGGGAGTAACTGCTAGTGGGTATGGGGTTTCCTTTGGGGGTGATGGATATGTTCTGGAATTTTGGTAGTGGTAGCAGTTGTACAACCTTATGAATATGTTAGAAGCCACTGCACTGTATACTTTAGTGTATTTTATAGTATATGAATTACGTGTCAATTTAAATTAAAAAGCGAAGGCTTTTGGCCGTTGCAGGGCTGTGGGGCCGTGTTCCCCTCTCTCTGATCTCTACAGTCGTCCTGGTACCTGGGCATGCCCCACACCACTGGGCAACCTGTCTGAGGCAGTAGATTTGTGGTTGGGCTCCTGTCCTTTGGGCTCACCTGTCCTTAGTCCACAGGTTGAGGTCCAGGTGAGAGCTGTGTGAATGAGCCCTGGGGGAGCAGGAGATGAAGGTATGAGCAAGATGAGCAGAGGAAGGAAGTGGTGCAGATGCATGGCCGGCCTGTGTAGGGAGTTTGCAGAGGTGAGCATATGCAGGGGCACCCACCCAGCCCTCCACAGCCCCTGCAGAGAGTGAACTAAGCCTTGCTGGGAAGGGGTAGTGATGGTGGAGCACCAGCCCTTGTTGGAATAAGGCCTGCTAGGAAGGAGTCAGGCACCAGGCTCTGCCTCTGGGAGTGTCTAGTTGTGCAGAGACAACAGATAAAAAGACCAGAACCAGGCATTGGCCGGAGAAGTGCCGTCACAGAAGGCATCCTGGGCAGAGCAGGCCCATCTGGGCCACGATGAAGGGTCCCCTGAGCAGCATTCTGAAGACTGCATGAAGACCCAGGAGAGACTGGCAGGCACCTAAGTTTCCCTCCAAACATACACCAGATCTTCCTACTTTTCTGTTTTCATCAGCACCCCCAAGCCCAAGTGGCCGCCATCTCCCTCCCAGAGAACGGCAACAGCCTGCCGCTGGGGCCCTCTGCTCCAACCCTAACTCACAATTCGGGCTTCAGATAGTCACCAAAGGGGTCTTTTAAAAACATAAATCCAGCAGGGTAAGTGGCTTATGCCTGTTTTAATTCTTGCACTCTGGGAGGCCAAGGTGAGCGGATTGCTTGAGCTCAGGAGTTTGAGACCAGCCTGGGCAAGAGCAAGATCCCACCTCTACTAAAAATAGAAAAATTAGCCAGGCGTTATGGTGGGCACCTGTAGTCCCAGCTACTCGGGAGACTAGGCAGGAGGATCGCTTGAACCCAGGAGTTTGAGGCTGCAGTGAGCTACGATGATGCCACTGCACTCCAGCCTGGGCAACAGAGCAAGACCCTGTCTCAAAACAAGCAAAAACAAATCAGAGCACATCTCTCACCTGATTAAACCTTGCAGTGGCGGAGTAAAGTCCAAACCACTCACCACCGCTTGAATATCTGGGTGGCTGATCACTACCAGCTGCATCATCCTCTTCCTCTAACAGTAGCCACTTTATTGCCCTGGTGCCAAGGGGGGCGGTCTTACAACCAGCAAGTTCTCTGGCACCTCAGGACTTAGGCACTTGTCCCTCAGCTTGGAATTCTCTTCCCCACCTCTTCACAGAGTTGCCACCTACTCATTCCTCAGTCGGAGCTTAATTCAATGTCATATCCTCAGGGTGTCTCCTCAGACCATCTCAGGGGGCCCTCCTTTATCCCCCTGGCCTCAGCTGCCTTGCCCATGCTGGCAACTCTTTAGGCCAAGGCAGTTGGCAGTTTTACGAGGTGCTCACCATACTTAGACCAAAGAGAGCACATCTGTTAAAGTATCTCTGAGCTTTAGTTTCCTCATCTGCATGTTGGGAGTGGCAAGCCCTACTCCCAGAGTTGGAGTGAAGACCAGCCTCAGTGCCAGGGAGGTGCCAGCATGGCTGGGCTGGGAGAGTGTTTAGCCATGACTGATCCCTTCTCCCTTGCTGTCCTGGCTCCCCAGGGCCCATTAGTGGCTCAGTAGTAGACCCCAAATAGACTTTGAGCCAGAGAAGACTAGGGGGTCCAAACCCTGGATCTGGGGACTCGTGTAGTGGCCCCTGCTTGCTGTTTTGACTCATTTAGAAGTTCTTGGGAGGGGAAGTGCTATCCTTAGAACCAGGCTAGGAGCCTTAGCCACTAAACTATCCTGAGAATTCTCTCCCACCACCCCAAGGTTGTATCTGAAAGAGACTCTCCTTTTTTAGCCATATAGAAGCCTTTTACAGGAGATGTTAGAAAATTAAGCTGTTCTGTAAGGAAAAGAACCTCTTGGTCATTAGCCTAGGAACCATTCTCAAGTCTTCTCACATATACCCCCTCATGTCTTGCTATGATGCCTCCCTAGGTGTCGGGTGAATGTCTGCAGGCCTCCAGAAAATCCCAACTACAAAGTCTTTAATGGTGGCATCTTTCATGTGGCTTCTGGTTTGCTCACAGGTGGGAATGATGTTGCCTTCTCTACAGATCACTCCTTAGTTACCACTTTGATTATTTTCTTGGAGCACAATATTCAAAGAGAGGTCAAGAGGTAGGACGAATTGGAAGGCACCAATTTGGGTGCCTGGAATGGGTTACTGTGGAATGGAAGGAGACTGTATGTGAAGAACTGACCCAGAGTAGGTCCTTCCTGAGTGGAACCTATTGTGGGAGGGGTTGTCAGTCCTGTGTAAAACCTCTGTCCTAGAAGTCTGAGTGCTCCTGAAGCTGAGGCTAGACTGGAGCCTTTGCCATATTCAAATGGGGTCAAGAGGTAGGACGAATTGGAAGACACCTGTGGCTCAAAGGAGAAGAGCACTGGCCCCATATACCAGAGGTGGTGGGTTCAAACCCGGCCTCGGCCAAAAAAACTGCAAAAAAAAAAAGAGGTAGGAAGAATCAGGCATTTTGCTTCCTAGTTGCCCCCAGTTCATGTAGGTTCTAAGTCTGTGACTGTTCCCTGGTCCTCAAAGTGCTTAAGCAACTTTATGGAGTTGTGTTTTGTTGCTCTTCATTTAATAGGGGTGTGGCAAGCAATGGGACTTTAAATTATTTTGAACTGCTTTTCTTTCCTCAGAAGTCTGGGTAGTATTGGCTATGGTGTTTGGAAAATCTGCAACCCTTCCTCTGCTACTCCCCATGTGGACTTTGAGGGTAGCTCCTACCTCATGGATGCCTTTCAGGGCCAGGAAATCACCACGAAGGATGTCCATTCTGCAGACCCTGGGCGGAGCCGGGTTTCCTGTCCCTGGGAGCAGGGAGAGATGGCTGCAGTTTCAGGGCAGCATGTCCAGTCCATGTCAGAGTGAGCTCACTCAATAGGTAGATGGGCATTCCCAAGGCCTGGGGGCTAATCAAGAGCCCTGGATTGGTTGCTAGGACCTGGGATTCTTTCCTCAGCTCTATTAGGGTTCTGTCAGGCGAGTTTCCAGAGCCAGTAAATGGGGATATTTGTGCCAACTTTACCCACCTCCCCAGTTGCCCTGAGACTCATGTGTGAGTGACGATAAGAGTGGCCCCCTCTCTGGGTCTCCTGAAATCATACCCTACCCCTTCCTCTACCAGAAGGGAGGTTTGGCTGAGCTATAAAAATGGGTCCAGGGGTGCTGGCTTAAAGTCACACGAATGCTGCGGTCAGGCTGGGTCAAGGTGTGCCCAGAGCCTCTGGGCAGAGCTACAGCCCCTTTGAGCCTCTTCAGGCTTCTGCGGTCCCAAAGCCATATAGTCACACCCCCTCACACCTTGTGGCCAATGCTTCCTGCTGTTGTTTACAAACAAGCCTCTGTTGGAGGAAACAGATGTTTTATCAGGTCACAGAGGTACCCCACCCACAATGGTACAGTGCTTGGATCCTCAAGGAACAACCCTCCTTGAGGAGGCCCCTTAGAAGAGTGGAAGGAGAGAAAACAATTAAGTCTGAAATATCTGCTACTACTTGACTGGGTGGCCCTGGGTATATTACTTAGCCCGTCTAGCCTTAGTTTCTCCATTCAAAAATGAGGATAATGAGAGTTTCTACCTCCTGGGTTACCGTAGAATGGAAGGAGACTGTATGTGAAGAACTGACACAGAGTAGGTCCTTCCTGAGTGGGAGCTATTGTGGGAGGGGTTGTCAGTCCTGTGTAAAACCTCTGTCCTAGAAGTCTGAGTGCTCCTGAAGCTGAGGCTGGACTGGAGCCCTTGCCTTACTTCCCTGGGACAGTGCTGTCTGGATAGCCACAGCCCTTGAGCCCTTACCTAGCCCATAGCACAGTACCTGCTAGAGTCTTGGGTCCAAACCCCTACTGGTGTTGACTGAGCCCTTCCCATATACCTGGACAGGCTCAGCATGGAGTAGCAGGCTCCCTGTGCCCTTCCAGAGCTCAGTTGTGGCAAAACAAACAGACTTTTGTCAGGGGGGCCTGAGTTGGCTCTAAGATTCTGCTTGAGTTGGATACGGCCCACAGAGGATGGAAAAAGGCCAGTGGGGGTCACTAGGGAGGCTTTCTGAGAGGAACCTGCACAGGTGACTCTGCACAAAATGCTGTGGGGGTGGGGGGACTTGAGCAACAGACAAGAAAGGCAGAAATTGGTATGTCCTTGGTCACTGGAAAGGAGTACAGAAGGTCAGAGTCTGTTAGGGGCATGAAGCAGGACTGGACAAGGGCTGGCACTGAGGGCCTAGCCTGTGCCTTGGCAGTGCTGGTTCTGTAGCCTGGGAGAGACAGGTGGGCACATGTAGCCTGCAGGCATCATAGAAGGATAGAAGGGCAGGGCAGAGTCCTCTTGCAGATGATTTAAGTTGGACATGGCAGTTCAAGGCAGGCAGAGCCTGTAGCTGGGCCAGTGTGGGCATTGGGAGGGGTAACTGGTGGAAAGCAAGGAGGCCCAAGGGAGGGGTAGGCTCTCCTTCAGGGTACTAACAAATGCAAGGCTGGGAAACTTCAGGTTGCTAACAAATGCAAGGCATGAATGGCTCAGGGGGAAATTCCCATTTTCCTGTCATTTCATCTGGCTCTGCATGCTCCCTCCAGGCTCTAAGTCCAAGGTCTTGGCTACCTGATGATTGAGAGGAACTGTATCCCAGAAGTCAGTGCTTGCTCAGGTCCAAAGGCCTATTGTTGATCCAGCCACTGAGAGATCAGTATTGTCTCCAGTAGGCTGTGAGGTTCTCTGGGCCTAGGGAGGGTCACTTGAGAATCCAGGACATGGTTAGCTTCTTCCATCAGTTTACTGCCTCTTCTCACAGACCTGTCATGCTTGAGGTTTGGACCTGGGGAAACCAGCATCCTCCCCTAAAAAGGTGTGGCCTATAGGAGCTGCATGCAAGCAGTCTGCAGCCAGGATGGGTTTGTCTTTGTCAGAGGGTTTGTCCTGGCTTTCCTCCTACATGCTGGGCTCCTCTTGGCTTAATCCCATAGAGGGCATCCACTTCTTGCTGGATAGGGGCTCTAACCTGGGGTGGAGCTGGGATGGGCTTGAGTCCAGACCCTTCCTGTGAGGAGGCTGCCCTTGCAGCCCCACCCATGCAGACTGCCTGCCTGGGTTGTGCCAACAGACTCTGCTTCAGAGCCCAGCGCTTTCACTCCACAGCCAGAACTCCCTGGAGATCAGAGGAAGCAGACACTCTGCCAAATAAGCTTCCTCCTACCCCTGCTTCCTTTTAAAATCAGCTCTCCAAGGGTGTCTGGGTCTCACACTGCCTGCTTCCAAATGACGTGTATGTGGCAGACACCCCAGGCATGGATGGGTGGGACATGGCCCCAGAGAACTATGGGTGTGGATTTTGGGGGTTTACTTTTGCTCCATGTCTGAGTCGGTCGGGGTGCCAGTGGTGGTAAATCATCCCCTCCTAGAAAACCCTTATTCTCCCTGAGGGCAGGGGGCTGTGATGGTTCTGCCCCCTCTCTGCCCCTGTATGACCTTGTGCCAGTTTGTTAACCTCTCCAGGGCTCAGTTTCTTCTTCTAAAATGGGGTGGGAATCCTTGGTCAGGGAGGATTTCTGAGGTTCATGTAAGTGTTGGCTGGAGAAGTTTGCGGGTTGGGTGGGCCTCAGCTGGAGTTTGCTGGGCAGCTCATTGCAAGGACTACTCTAGGGCCAGCCTCCCTATCAGGCAAGAAGGGGTTGGGGAGGGAAGCATAGATGATGGGAGTCCAGGCAGAGGGACTCTGACTAACTCTGGCCTGGCTCTGGCAGCAGTGGGCCCTGCCTCCTTGCCTGCTGAGCTACCATCTGAAACACATTACTGATGCTTTGTAAACTCCACATCATTTGGCCACATGAAAGCCTAGGCCCTAAAAATAGCTGCTCCCAGAGGACACCCTGCATTGGTGGGGCTCAGCTGACCTCTGCACGCACACTCACCACCAGGCCATCTCCCTCGCCAGGGAGCCATGACTGGCAGGGCCACACCTATTCACCGGTGTGGGCAGCCACCGCCTGGGGCCCAGTTTATCTGGGCACAGATCTCACTCATCTGGTCAAAGCCTCAGGCCTTGAGGCCTCACCCAGGGCAGAATGTCTAGAAGAGCCAGGTGGAAGCCACTGAGGGTGTGGCAATAGTCTCAGAACCCTTCCCCAAACTTGTCCACGCCTGGAATGCCTGTAGAAAGCTCATGGGGAAGCCAGTGGATGCATCTTATGGAACAGGACACTGAGGCCCCACAGAGTGGGGCACAGGGAGCAGACTAGCCTGATGTTGGCCACTGTCAGGTGGTAGGCAGGAGGGCCACTGGCTGATGTGCCTATTAGAAAAGGGCAGTGCCTACTCAGAGCCTTTGTCCGGCGGACAGCCAGGAGGGCAAAGCAGCCATGGGCTTCTAAGCTGCTAGGGTTGACTCTTTGTCCTACTTTCTGTGAGTTCCCTCTCCCTATGGTCTCTATGATCAACTGCAAACCGCTCTTTTCCCTAAAAATAAACATACTTATGGGATTGGGGGAAGCTTTGTAGCTATCAAAGGAAATAATAGGGTGTTTAAGAAAATTACATTGCATTTTAAATAACCAGCATGAAAGTCATTAAGTTTGAAGTTTCATTTAAATCAGATGGTTCTGTGGCTGGCCCAGTGGCCAGGCAGTTGGAGGGTGGGTGGGCCTGCAGAGATGCTAAGAAGAGGCCTTTGGAGAGCTCTGTGGTGGCAGCAGCAGTGAGGTCCCTGCTGGGTACAGCCAAAGTCTAGGTGGGCTAAGCAACGAGTATGTGCCTGGCTGTGGCAGCCACCCCAGAGCTGACTGGCTGCCTTTGAAGCAGTGTGCAGCCCCAGGAGTCACCCAGCTGTGGTGGGTTACAACATGGGTGTGGAGACAGATGAACCAGCGAGAGCCAAGGCCACAAGGATTGGTAGCCATGTTGAAGTGGATTTCAGAGATGGTAGTTTGGATCAGAAAGGGCTGGAAAGGATCTGTAGGGCCCAGGCCACATCTGATCCTTTCACTACTGGATTCTCAGTGTCCACCACAGGGCTTGGCACATAGTGGGTATTCAGTAGAATAACAGTAGCCACAATAGGTCATGTGTTGAAAACTTCCCAAATGCTAGGCCTGTGCCACAAGCTTTTATTCACAATATCATGATTCTTATAAACTGAGAAAGTACAGTACTATTATTGCCCCCATTTTGCAGATGGGGAAACTAAGGTTCAGCAAGGGAAAGAGTGTGCTGATACCTGGCAGAGTCAGGATATGGACTCAGGTCTGTTTTACCCCAAACCCAGCCCATGTTCTTTGCTGCTCCACTCTATTTTCTCTAGAATGTGTGGAGATGGGGCCAAGAAGCAAACTGTTGTCTCTGTACCCTATTGGGTTCATGAGGTAGACCCAGCTGGATTCCTCTGGCCCCATTGAAAAACATAGCCTCTCACTGCTTCTCCTGGGGACCTCATAGTTCTAAGCCTGGGTCAGGGCTTGCCGCTTTCCTCGTAGGAAACCTGGCAAGGTCAGGGCTCTCAGGGCCCAAGGTGCTTCATTTACTGGCTGGGAAGTAGGAACCCAGGGCTTCCAGAAGTGTTACCTGGAAAAGCGTTTGAAATGACATTTAGGATTGATTCAGGTTTGGTACATGATGGATGGTTAAGAACTATCTATAGGATTCTTTCCTCTTTCTAGAGCCTGATGGCAGCTCAGAGCCCACTGTTGGACCTGTCTGGGCCAGGTGCTCTCTGTGTGGTCCAGGCTTGGGCTACAGGGTTTTCTAAGCGCTGAGTCACTGGGAAGGGCTGGAGTGAGGAAGCTGAGGGAGTCCCAGGGCATGGATGTGCCCACCCTCTATTCCCCCATGGGAAAGCTGCTTGGCCACCTGCCAGCACCACTGGGGCATTTTGAGGGTAGTTTTTTCTTCTGCTGCTGCCTATCACCTCCCATCCCCTCACTTGGTCATTGTAGGCAAGTCAGGAGCTCAGCAATCAGGCCTGATAGGAATCAGGCAGCAGTCCAAAGGAAGTTAAGAGCCAGCAGCCCTGACCTGGCAGAAAGCTGGCTTTCCTGAAAAGCCTTATTTCTCAAGACATGCTTGGTTTATCTTTTTTTTTCTTTTCTTTTTGTTTTATTTTGTTCTTAGTTAAAAAAAGAATATCGGCAAACACAATTTTGTGTGTGTGTGTGACAAGATGCTTGCTCTGTCACTCGGGCTAGAATGCCATGGCTTCAGCACAGCTCACAGTAACCTCAAACTCTTGGGCTCAAGAGATCTCCTGCCTCAGTTTCCTGAGTAGCTGGGACTACAGGTGTGCCCACCACAATGCCCAGCTAATTTTCTATTTTTAGTAGAAACAGGGTCTCTCTTTTGCTATGGCTAATTTTTTATTTTTAGTAGAGATGGGGTCTCACTCTTGCTCAGGCTGGTTTCAAATTATTGAGCTCAAGTTATCCTCTAGCCTCAGCTTCCCAAGCAAACACAATTATTAATTCATCTAATCCTCACCCCATCCCCATGAGATATGGACATTTATAGACGGGAAACTTCAGGCATGTAGAGACTGAACCTAGTGAGTACTAGAGGAGGGACTGGAACCCAGACATCTGACTGTGCATACCATGCCCCTCTCATTATCCTCCACTGTCTCCCGGGCAAAGACACCTGTCTTACAACCACAGCTGGGTCCTCTCAGCTTCCCCAGGGCTATCCATTTCTCTTCTCTAGGAGTTTGGTGTTGCACCCTCTCCTCTGTATCTGTATACAGTTACACCCAGACCTGTATCTCTTAAGAGCTATTTGGTGTAGTTTTCTTTTTCTTTTTCTTGTTTTTTTTTTTTGAGACAGTCTGATTACGTCACCCTCAGTAGAGTGCTTTGGCGTCACAGCTCACAGCAACCTCAAACTCTTGGGCTTAAGCAATTCTCTTGCCTCAGCCTCCCAAGTAGCTGGGACCACAACGCTGGGCTATTTTTTGGTTGTAGTTGTCATTGTTGTTTGGCAGGCCTGGGCTGGATTTGAACCCACCAGCTCCAGTGTATGTGGCTGGTGCCCTAGCTGCTGAGCTACAGGCACCAAGCCTTTGGGGTGGTTTTCTATGAATATTCACAGCTCAACAATGCTAGGGGCTCTGCTTCCAGAGAGCCCTGTGAGTACAGGCCTTGCATGGGAGCACTCTGGGCCCCAGGGCCTCCAGCAGCTCCTTTCCATACCTTGTCTTGTCTTATCTCTCTTTGGAAGAACAACTAGACTGAATCCAGACAGAGCCCTTAGGGCTTTAACTGGCAGTAGCTGTGGGGGTTAGACCCCAGTGAACTTCCTGACTGTGGCCTTAGGGCAGAACTGTCCTCCTAGGCCTTGGACAGGCAGCTGAACAGACTAGGTAACTCAGAGATCACTGTTTTTTTTCCTCAGAGGTGGGCAGGAATGCAGCTGAGCCTGGGGATGAGATCAAGTCTCCTCTCCCTCCTAGCCTCGAGCTGTTGCAGACCAACAGCCTCCTCAGCCCCATCTTTCTGGGTCTCACCTGGGCTCTCCTTGCTCACTCCCGGGCAGCAGGCTTCCCCTTGTAGGCCATCCCTGGCAAGAGCCACCTAGCTTCCAACATCTGTCCTATCCCTTCTTGCACATGGAGTGGGGAAAAACATAGACCAGATCCTCACATTTCTTTTAGTCATTTACAACTAAGAACCAAAATTATCTCCTACACAGACCAGGTGCTTTCACAAGAGGGGAAATCTGAGCCACATTGCTAGCCAAGCAAGTTTGTTGCAAGAAAGATTCTCAGCCGGGTGTTGTCAGCAAAAGAGCTGCCTGTGAGGCTTGTTGTTGAATAGATCTCTGTCAAGGACCCCAAAACCCTAGATTCAGATCCAAGTCTGTCACTGCTTGCTGTGAGACCTTGGGCAAGGTATTTAACTTCTCTGTGTTTTACTTTCCTCATCTGCAAAATCTGTGCACAGAGCACACAGCAGTCGGGAAGATGGGTGAGATTCTGGCAGGGGTGGAACTTCACAGACTGCTATGGTGTTCCCAGTGAAGGCTGCCATCTAAATATGTACCTTTGTTGTTTTCTTCCTGCCTTTTCTGTAAAGCCCCCAGGGAAATAAAACCTCTGAATTCCTTAAATGCTTCCTTCCCCAGAGCCTTGCTTTCCTTTCCTTACTGCCAAAGACAGGCTAAGCTATGAGGTTGTGTCCTGCCTTCGTCCACAGTAGGCTTCTGGAGGAGCTGGGTTAAGTTACAGCCCCAGTCCCTGGGGCTGCTGCAGAGTCCCCATCAACTGTAGCATCAACTAGCAGCTCAGCTGCAGCACCTCCCGGAAGCTTATGTTTCCCTCTAAAAACATCCTGTCCTGAGGGGCGTATACCTCAAAGAGGAGGAAGGAAAACGCAAGTAAACTAATGCATAGAAACCACTAGAGCCCATGGGCCAGGCCGCCCAGCTCAGTGGGGCTCATCTAGTTCTGAAGGTGCCTTGGGGTTAGACCGGGCTTAGAGCAGGCCTGTGGTTTGCTAAGGTTGCGTGCAGGGGCTCCAGTCCTCACCTCCACTGTAGCAGGTCCTGTTATCTGATGTCAAGGCCAGGCAGCTGATAGACTAGCCACACACACCTAGCAGGGCTTTGTGCAATGGTGGCAATAGCCTTGTGCCAGCAGGCAGGACTGAAGCCTCTTAGTCCAGGAGGGTGTGGCCTTGCCATCCCCCAGCCCTTCCAGCTTGGCTTGGCCATGTGGCCACGCTTTGTGCTCTGTGGTGGGTGTTTGGCACAGGGTGTCCAGCAAACTGTGGGTGGGAAGTTTGTAGGCCATCCTCCAGAGAGCACTGTGTCCTGGGAAGTGGGGCCCACAGTGGGAGCTAAGGATAAAAGGGCATGAGCAAGGGATCTTTGGTGCTCTTAGCCTCACTGGGATTTATAAGAACCTATACATCAAGGTTTGGACGATATGAAAGCAAAGCCCCCTTTGGAAGGTTTGGGGCTCTGCTTTCTGGGAAGTACATTCTCACGGTGCCAGGCCTTGGGGAGCATCCTACTCAGTGACTGGTCAAACTTCTTGGCACTTAAGCACTATTGATGGTGGACAGTGGAGTGCTAGCTCTAGACACAGAGGCCTGGGGGAGCTGTGGGGCTGCCTGGTAAGCCCTGACGCTAGGAGAGGGGCCCCTAGGAATTGATCAGGGCCAGAATAGATGCTCAAGGCCAGGCCCTACAGCATGGCTTATAGTAGTACAGGAAGAAAAGCGAAAACTGGAGGGATCTTTCAAGCAGAGCTGCTGTTAGGGCTGTGCAAGGGAGCTGCGCAGAGGGGCTGAGACTAGCCTGCACTACATTTCCCAAGCCAGTGCCCTGGTATGGCCCATGTGTCTATCTCAAAGAAGGAGTGCTTTTTCTATTTAGCACAAACACATTATGTGAAGTAATGGCAGCCCTGATTTTGACTGGTCATTCTAACTCCTAAGGTATTACAGGCAGGAGAAGACAAAGCTTAAGAAGAGGCCAAGGGGTTTCAGGTGCCAGGTAGGATGTCTATCCCGACTCTTAGCAGTGACTTCAGCTTCTCTCAGCTTCTTAACTTGTGTGCTGCTGTGACCCTGTGCCCAGCCCTAGTCAGGGTATTTTATCCAGTGCAGCCACATTCTATATAAACATTGGCTCATGCTGGACACCCCCACCCCCACCCCCAGCCCATACTGCTGAAGACCCAACTTTAAGGTCCCAGCTTTGATCCATTCACTATAGATAGTTCAGGGCACAATCCCAGACCACAGGCAGTGCAAGAGGACAGACAAGTAAACAGGTAACATCACAGTAGAATCAGAGGTGGGGGTGTTGAAGGGGACCCCTCTTCCAACAGGGAGGGTAGGATGGTTTCAGGGAGGAAGTCTCATCTGTGTGAGGCCTGAAAGGTGGATAGGAATTGGCCAAGCCAAATGAGAAAAGAGCACTCCAGACAGAGGGAACAGCATGGCCCTTAAAGTCAGTAGATCCCGATGGCTGGTGCTTAGAGTGAGAGGGGAAAGTCTAGGATGTGGCTGTCTGGCATTGCTGAAGATCCTAAGAGCCCATAAAGGAGCCCTAGTACTGACCTTGTGGTGGGGTGTGTGACTACAGACAACTTTCTCACCTCACTAAGCCTCACTTCCCACGTATGTGAAATGGGAAGAATGTATAACACCTACCTCAAGTGTCACATGTGGCATTCATGTTACTTAATTTCACCTCTGTCTACTTGGCAAACAGAATAATAACCATAGCAATAGCCTACCTTACTGTCTAGTCAGCCTTTGCCCTGGAAAGAACATGAGGCTTACGGCACAGATTTACCATTCCCTCCCTGGGCATTTCCCCACGGGCCTTTCCCCAGCTCCAGAGTAGGCATCAGGAACAACCTTTTGCCTGAGGTGCCAGAGGGATTTAGAATCATAGCCCTATGCAGATGAGTAGGTAGGGGCATTCAAGAGTTCTGGGGGCACCAGAGATCCTACAGGCCTTCGTTCAACAAGTCTACTGAGTACAGAGCCCGGGGAGAGAGAGATGAATAACAAGCAGACACAGATAACTAACTGTGCCCTCCAAGGTCCTAGCAATCCTCTGCCTGCAGTGCTAGAGGCACCCCAACTCAGGTCACAGGCCTTTCCACAGAGGTAACCCTTAGAATGAAGTCGGGATGAGAAAGACATAGCCTAGTGAAGAGCAGAAAGTATGGAAAGTTGTAGGGCGGAAGAGTAAGTTGCTGAGGCAGAGAACAGGTGGGTACCTGGTGGGAGAGGAGCGGGATGGGGTAAGTGAGCATGGCTGGCCCGTGGCTGGGGCATGTCCAACTGTCACCATCAGGTAGGCTGCTGATGTCAGTGGCCCTGACAGGCAAGTGTAGCCAGAAACCTCATCTCAGGTGTCCTAGAACCAGCTGGAGCACTTTTAGGGTCTGGGAAGCACTGGTTCAGGTAACCCTGACCAGTCAGGCTGGGGAAAGGAGAGACTAACCATAGGACCTAGTAACAATGTATAGTGGATGGTGCCCTAGCTCTGACATTTACTAGCTGTGTGAGTTTGTAACTTAGTTTCCTCTTATGTCAAATGGGGGCAGTAATTGTACCTATATCAAAAATTTGTTTTATAAGTATTTGAGTTAAACTTTGCAAGAAGCTCAGAACTGCCTAGTGCAGAGTAAACATTCAGCTCTCAAAAGCAGGTACTGTTCTCTCCACCTGAAACATTCTTTTGCCTGGCACATAGTAGGAGCTCAGTAAGTACACCCTGATTGTGTGTATGCTCATAGCGACCAACTGGGAATCCTGGTCTGTTGGGGGGTTGCTTCTCCTGGCATAGTCCCCTGCCAGGGGAAGCGTTCTTGGGACGGCCTGACCAGGATGTACTCCCCCACCCCCTCAGGCTGGAGGGCAGAGGAAATGGCAACTTTCTTTGCTGTGAAAGTGTTGTGGGGCTCAAGCGTTTGGGGGTTTTCAGAGTCAACCGTCAAAGGCGAGGGAGTTTCTCTGCTGGTGGTGGCAAGGACTCTCAGCCTGTACAGCTAGCAAGCAGACTGCTGCGGTCTGCAGGGAAAATGCCAACTGTGTTTATTTTTCACCTGAGCCTGCAGGAAGTGTGTGTGTGGGGGGGCAATTGGGAGGGGGCAGGGATGGCCCAGCCAGGCCCAGGGCCCAGCCAGGCCCAGACTCAACTTCAGAGCAGAAGAGACTTACCTCAGGAGTCCCCCCTCAACACCCCCATTTTCATCTCCTCCTGCCCAACCCCGCCCTGGCTCCATTCCTGGCATTCTGGGGCACTAGAGTGAGGAACTTCTAGCCACGGGCTATGGAAAATATCCTAGAAAGACGACGATTACCTTTGGGACATCACATCAGTTTTTGTACAGTTAGGGCAATGCAGTAACAGGAAGGATCACCTCTGCTGGGAGGGAGTCCCATCAGTGGTTATCTAGCTGGAGGCTGGACCAGCACTGGCAGGAAAGGAGTGACTCTCAGGGTAGGCCTAGAGTGACTGAGTCCTAGACCTTCCTAGAGTACAACAAGCTGTTGGGGAGGAAGAGGGAGCTCAGACAAAGGCAAAGAACAGGGGTCTAGGGTGTGGGAGTGTGGACTGTTGTTGAGTCATTCATGTATTGTTCATGCATTTATACATCACACCGTGCTTTGAGTACTTAGTGCATACCCAATGCTGTGTTTGGTACATTGTCCTTAGAGGTAAGATGTGAAATTGTGCTGTTGAGGTGCTCAGGGCCTGGTGGGAATGATCAACCCAGACTTGCCTTCTTCCCTTAGAGGCTGGGCACAGTCACCATCAGGAGGAGGAAGAGAGGGAGCTCCAATCACTGGGCTCCCCATACACATGCTTGGCACCAGGCAACCCCACCCTACTGTCTGGGCAGTCTGGCCCTGGGACAGCCTTGTGCTGAGGCCCTGGAGCGGGACGTTCCACTGGCTGAAGGGGGCATGGGGCACTGGGCGCTGTGCCAGACAGTTCCCCCTGGCTACCACCACCAGGCATGGAGAGGGCTGGGGACTGAGGCTAAGAGGCAGCTTGCACAAATGCATGAATGTGGGAAGGTCTAACCAGGCCCTCAGTGCCTCCCGTGAAGCCCTGGCCACCCCAAGGCCTCTAGCTGCTTGAGGGTTCTCTGCCTCACCCCTGCCCATCCAGCACTTCTCTTGTGGTTTGGCTGCAGACTCCTGTTTAATGAGGTTTTTCTCCAGTTTCCAGGGAAAACTAGTGGACAGGATAAGCCCAATGCCCACTAGGTAATCCCCTCAACACTGCCACTGTCATATGCATACATACCAGGGCAGCAGCTATAGCCTTAACTAGTTTTTCTTTTTTTTGAGACAGAGCCTTAAGCTATCACCCTGGATAGAGTGCTGTGGCATCACAGCTCACAGCAACCTCCAATTCCTGGGCTCAAGCGAGTCTCTTGCCTCCGCCTCCCAAGTAGCTGGGACTACAGGCGCCCGCCACAACGCCCGGCCATTTTTTGGTTGCAGCTGTCATTGTTGTT